>CAEGAE010099928.1:0-83910 GCA_903067095.1 Girardinus metallicus
GTTGTTTGTCCTGTGTGTCTCTGTGTTGCCCTGCGACAGACTGGTGACCTGTCCAGGGTGTACCCCGCCTCTCACCCGGAACGTACCTGGACATAGGCACCAGCAACCCTCCCGACCCCATTAAGGGACAAGGGTGAACAGAAAATGGATGGATTTCAGTTCACTTAAAAATTTTACAATATTTTGTGTTATTTTAGCACATGAAGCGTGAATTGGTACTGAAAACTTTCAAAAAAACCCAGTTTGAATAACTTCAACTCGATCTTTCTCACTACATAACTTTTTCTCTCTGCAGTACAGAAACATGACGAAACATGTCCTTATACTTTAACCCTGCACTGTATACTGGTTGAATGTTATATGTTCTGTACCCGTCACAAGTTTACTCTCATCGGCATTAAGGTTAAATACATTTAGAGCTTTTTATGATCCGTTTGAGCAGTTCCTTTTGCAGGATGTACTGGTCACACGGCAAAAATGTCAAAGTTAAAAAATAATTACTGTGTGCTCAAGTGTCAATTTATTGTGGATTTTTTATGACCGACAAAGACAAAAGTTTACACATGCAGCAGGACAAAGATGGACAACAAACTGTTTGGAACAGCTATAGCAGGCTAACGTTAAGCTTCTCAACACTGTTGAATATTTTTGAAATAAGGTGAGAAGCCAAAAGCGATTTGCTATTGCTTAATGGCAAATCGCTTATTTGCTGTTAAGCGATTAATTATGATAATTTTTAAAAACATTCCCTTTAAGACATTCAGTAGCAGAGATGTTGGAGGTATTGTGTATACTATTATGTATTTTAACGTTCTTTCCTTTTCTCGTATTGCAGTTGCTGAAAGAACACCCGGAATTAAAAATAATCATGCAGTCTTTTATATTTCTCATTTTGAAAAAAATAATCTTGAATAATTCCTGTGCTTGTCTAAGTTCAGCCTCTGTACACGTGTAGCATGTTTGGTATTGTTACTGTCTGTTCCACATTTGGTTTCATTCCATTCTTTGGCAACTTTCATGAAAACCAGAAAGCAGCTTAGTACAGCAAATAGAGGGTTATAACAGCAAATCAGAATCTTCTAACATAGTCTGGTTATTTTCTGTTGAGATAATTATAACCTCCTTTTAATCTGTTCTATGTTCATATGTAATACATTCACATTCCTTTTTTTGCTTCTCATCATCATGCTGCACAGTTTTCTGTCATTAATAAATCCATTTAGCTTACATATAGTGTACTACTTTCTTTTTCTGAAGTGCAACAAGGATCAATAGAGTTGGCCAAGGTATGGAGATTAATAATTCTGCATGATAATTAATTTTCTGAGCACGGTCATGTCCTTGTTGACATTTTGCCGTCTAAATATGCATCAGGGGTGCATGATTATTATGACACATGCACCACATCTCACATCAGATTTGACTCTAGACAGTGTGTTTGCAAGCAAACGGTTTGATGCTAATTTGCATTTTATCACGAGATGATTGATGTTGTATCATTGAAAACATGTATTTGCTCACACATGTGAATGAAGTGTACCACTACAACTTTGCTGCTAAGTAATGTTGATGAAAACGCATGCCTATGGACCTACCAAACATACAGGTGCAACTTAATAAATTAAAATGTCTTAGAAAGGTTTGTGTATTTCAGTTATAATTCAGAAATAAAAACTAATTTTTAAAGTTTTATATAGATCTAAAATGAAAATCATTGGTTATCCCATTCTTATCACAATTGCTTTCCTTCCACTAAACTTCTAATTGAAACACAGCTTTCAAATTATAGCCAGCTTCCTATTGTTGCTTACCCTTTTTGTCAATGACTATTTGACAAGTGATTGATGGACAAATGTCAAGTCAGAAGTCTTCCCTCTGATTCTTTTAGGCCATAACGCAACATTTATATATATATAAAAATAATTTTACTTGTCTTTTACCATTTTCTGGAAAACGTAATATGGGGGTTTACATTAGCAGTAAGCCATGATCATCAAAATAAGCGAAATACATTCTTGAAATATTTCTTTGTGTACATGAGTTTTACTTCTTGAACTGATATTCTTGAATAAGTAGATTTTCAACAAGCTTCTAATTTATCGTGTAGTTAACCAAAAGAAACTTTTAATAAGTTTGATTACTTTAATTAAAGCTGCATTCAAACAAAAGTTTGAGGCGCCTCTCAAACTTTGTACTATCCAAGTACACAGTCGTGGGAAAATGAAGACTGTCATGACTGGTAATGTGAAAATAGGTGTAGTCGCACCTTTAACAAGAATTACTCGCTGTGTCATTTTCTGTATGACTTCATCAACTTTGCATCATTTCATTGAAGTGTGCACACATTCATTCATAAGCAGCTCTATTAAGGTCCTTCAACATTGTCAGTTGGGGTATTTTATATTGCAATTCATGTTGACTTGGGATTATTGTCCTGTTGCACGATGGATGATGTCACATTTGGCTTTAGAATACTTTGGCATAAAAACCGCTTCTTGATCAACTCAAGGAGTTAAAAGTACTCAAATCCTAAAGCTGCAAATCAACTTCAAATCACAACTTCTATACTACCATGAGATATTATACATATGGACAAAAATCCTGGTGTCCCAGTTAAATTATTTATACTCATTCAGTGTTTTGTTGTTTTTAACGTTATTAACCAACAAAGAAAAAGGAAAAAGCTGACTGAAATCTGTTGGGTCTCAAAGATGTCTTTTCTCACATGTGAATAATCATCCTCATCACAGAATTATGGACTTCGCACTGCTTGGACTATAACAGTTGCTACATTTTTGTGTCTTAACTTAGCTTCTCTAAGGTTAAACATTTTGATGCACTTCATCTGATTTAGATTGTCCTCATTTCATTCTACTGAAGCAGCAATATACATCTAGGTTTCCCCATGACTGTTCAACAGTTCTGGAAAAGCAAACTTTTTTTTCCAACAGTTCACATAAGAAGTGTTATTGACTATGTTACATTAACTGGTGAGCTGCATTTCTGTAGAGAAAACAAAACAGCATGTTTAAAGGCAGTACAGAGAGCCATCTAAAAAATTTAGAAATAATGAAATAATATCAAAAAGTTCATTTCTTAACTTTTAACTATTCTTATTCTTAACTTTTCTTAACTATTGAACTAGTTCACTTCAAAATTTGCAATTCAAATGGTGTAACGAGTCATTACACACGCAGTGGTATATTTCAGAATAAGTATGTATTTCTGTTCATTTTAATGATCTTGCCTTGAAGTTAATGAAATCACAAATTAAGTTCCTCAGAAAATTTCAATTTATCAAGACAAATAAAAAAAAAAAAAACAGTTTTAAGACAAATTTTATGGCCAACACAATCATAGGAAAGACTACTGACCTGACAGTTAACAAGCAGGCAAGTGATGGAGAGAAGCTGGGAAGCTGGCTGTTCACAGAACAGTGTGTACATCAAATTACTGGAAAGTGTAGTGGAAGGATGAATGTATGAGAAAAAGGAGCTCAAGAATCAGGGACAAGTACACTCTGCAGAGAAATTTTAAACCAAGTGCTTCAAGAGCATAAATATCCTGTGATGTCTGGTGATGATGTGGGGAGCTGTGTCATCTGCTGGTGCTAGTCCATTGTGTTTTATCAAAGCATCGATGCAAAAATTAATGCAATTATTGTGCAGTAGACAGGCATACCATCCAGTCATTTTCTTTTCTTTATTAGTCCTGGGTAAATTGTAATTTTCCACAAAACTGAATTTCGGGAGTCATAATTATCAAAGTTAACTGAAATAAACCTTGAAATATCGCTTTGTGTGTCATAATTCTGTATAGTACATGAGGTTCACTTTTTTAACTAAATTACTGAAATAAATCAACCTCGATATTTTATTTATTTAAATGTACCTTTAATACATATTTTAATAAAAACAGTTTGGAGGATGAGCATTATGAAAAGCTACATATTGTCACCGTAAAATAGGGGAAAATAATCATGTAGGCCATTATTATAGGAATTATTTAGCTTTGCCTTTGATCAATAATGCTTCTTATAATTCTTTCTAAAGTTTTTTGAAAAGACCACTTTAGGAGTTTAGAAGAGAGTCCGGCTGTTTAAAGGATTATTGAAGACTTATGTGAGTAATATTACTGGTACTCATGTTAGAAGTCCTCTAGATCCTCGCATTACGCTGATTTTTTTAATGTACAATTTTCACCTTCACCTCTGTGTGCATGTAAAAACACTGACTGAAATCCAAAGACACGTGTGTAGCATTAATGGTCTGATGTCTCCCCTCCTTCTTTGTCTCTGTATGATTTTGGTTCTCAGAAAAGACATGGTTTACAGATGAACCAGCGAATACCCACCTGAGGACCATACAGATCAATCCTGTGAATACTCTCGCCATCAAATCAGTCGGTCACAGTACATCCACCAGTAGCTTGATCCCACCCATCAGAGAAGCCGAGGACGAGTGCTGAGCTCTGGACCTCAACCTGACACCTGGACAACTGGACCTCCAAGAGGACATATTGAGTGGGTGTCAGTGTGGACCTCGGATCTTTATCAGCAAGACAAACTGCTTTACTTCCTTCATCTTTGCAGCAACGTAACATCTGAGCTGATGTAGAAACATAAAGACAATCCTGACCACCACTCAACTTTCAGTTTGCACAGCAGTGACCAGACTCCATGGCTGTTTTTTTTTTTTTTTTTTTGCTTTTTCACTTTATTTTGGGGAATGAGGGTCACTTGAGCAAGAGCATAACCATAGGCGATGATAAGCCCTGCTGGATAAAAGACTCTAGTTGTTAAAGTTGCCTTTTAAGCTGTACATGAACAACTACTGCTACTGCATTTGAGTCTGGTTAAAATATTCTGTACAGTTTGTTAGAATGTGTATTTTACATCCAGCTGCAACCCCACACCCATCCACCACCACAGTGGCATTGTTGAGGACTGATGCTGCGCTCCATTTACCACAGGAGTCGGAAATCTAGTAAGGGATGGAAATTAGCACTGGCCTAAAGTGGGTAAATTTATGAAATGGTGGATAGATATAATCAGTTCAAAGGTCAGGGGTACAGGTTTGCAATTTATCATTTCGCCTGTAGGGGACAACATTGCACGTGAGCTGCAGCTACGTTGCTGCAAAAACAATTAATAGTAGAATAAATATTGAATAGTTTTATATACACAGTAAGTAGTTGATAAAAACTTTTAAACATTCTCAAAATGAGCCAAAGAATATTATGATAAGCTAAAGAAAGCACTAACAATGAGTGGCTAGTTTTTTTTTTTTTTTATGAGAATAGCATTGTTCCCAATGCGAGCAGCAGGTTTTGGATTTTCTGACCTTTCATTTATTGGATGCTTTTGCAGTTTTGCTCTTTGTGTAACCCAAATTCATTCGGACATTTTCTAAAGCAATTGGTGCATTGGAACTATATTTCCGTTTTTTTAAAGATCTTAACTTATACTGCAGAGAACACCCATGTCCCTAGTGGGATTGGAAGTGGGGTGCCCATCTCCAGGCACCAGCACGGTGCAAGAGACGGGGTACGCCCTGGACAGGTCGCCAGTCTGTCGCAGCTGCAGAGAACAGTGGTTGATAATTCACGTTTTTGGTTTCATCTCAAGAAAACATCAGCATAATCTCAATAGGCTACATATCTAACCTTCTGACTGCTGTTTTCAAATATGGATGTAAAATTTTACCTTGTAGCTGTACGTTTCCATGCCACACAGCAAACATTTGAACATCTCAACAAAAACAACTACTTAAAGAAAATATGATTGCTAAAAGTATGCTAAAGGTTTTATGACATGACAAACAAATAGCTCACGATAAATCACTTCCAAACTTTTTCTACCCTCACTGTGACATTTATTATGTGCAATTTAACAGAAAATCGAATTAGTTGAAGTGATAAGTAACATACTATATTATACAATTTTAAAATTCAGCTACATAGGTGTGCTCATTGGAAAACAGAAAATTGGCTGAACCACATTGCGATTCATTTTCAGCTTTCCACATCTTAAATTGGCAATACAATTTTTTTTTCTGAGTGATACATTTGTAAAATGAGACAGTTCTGATCCCTTTTAACCTCTTTACAAACTATGGCTTTAGCACAAGGATGTAAATGAGCAAATATTACGAAAGTCCTACAAGAGAAGAGCTAAACTGTCCCCAGAATGACTGGAGATAAATAAAAAGCTGGCTCAATAAAGCAATAGTGTAGGGTGTACACACGTACACGACAAGGTATATATTTTTTATGTTCTCTCACATTTGTGTATTTTTGTATTCAATAATACAGAAAAAATATACAAGTCACATTAAAAGTGGTTCAAAGTAATTTTGTATGATCATCAAACTTATTCTGTAAGAGCCGACAGGCACAAAAGGGTATCATAATTATAATCAAGAATATGTGGTGTAAATACAAAGTCTTTTGAAAATATACAGTTAAATTAAAAGCAAGATTTGAACATTTGTATTGTTAATTATCTCCAACATATATCAAAAGTACTTACCAACAGGGAGAAATATACTTGTAATGTTTTAATACTCGGATATGCACTCCAACTACATTATTCATGAAGTAAGAAAAAAGAGAGAAGATGGGAACACTTGGGTATGTTTATGATTGATTCCAGCAGATAATCAGTGGGACTTCATGAACATGATACCTACTGTTAGAAGTAGGAAACAACAATGAACTTGCTCTCTATTTTATGCATTAAACACTGCAATACATTCTGTAGGATTGACCAAGAGTCAGAACTGGAAAATAAATGTTTTTCACTAAAGCTTTCCCAATGTTTAGCAAGCATGGCAGCCATGTTTATGGTGGTTGGTGTTAATAAGAAACCTACAACTTTTCTCCTGGATATTCCATGTTCAGGACTTGTCACATTTATTTTTTTAACTCAGCATCCAAGGATTCCAAGTGTAAGTGGTGCACAGCATGACTCTCAGTGGTTCCTTTGCCATTTGGAGCTAATTCACAACATTTGTGATGGTTAACATCGGCCAGTGTCCACATTGAAATGGCATATGGCTCTAGCCTTATCTCTATACACATGTACTTGTCTTATCTTTGCCTTTTCAAGTCTGTAAATGTTTGAAATGCTTTTTATGCAAACCAAAACTCCCAAAATATCACCACAAATCAAACAAAAGGTAACTTTTTTATGATAGAGCTGTTTTTTTTGTTTTTTTTCTGGGATCGATTCATTAACACACAACACCATCAACAGTTTCTATAACAGAGCATGGCACAATATTCCAAGTATGCAGATGAGTTGATTTTTTTTAAAGCCACATATCGCATGAAGTGGGCATCTTTAAGTCCTCCTTTGGCTGTATGCACTGCCTGACACAGGATTGTATTGGAGGCAATGAGGAAACCTGAATGTACTCCATGACCAATCTTAATGCCATGATCGCTTCATTGCATGGATGCTAACAGCTCTATCATAAAAACGGGTTTGTGTCCAGAAACAAGAATTCTGATAAATCAACAATGATCAACAATATCAGCAAATATGGTTGTTTTACTCTCAGAAATCATGTCTTATTTAAATAATGGAACACAGCTATACTGGCACTGTTGTCACTTTACTTTAGTATCCATGAAGATAAGACAAAATAACATTAGTCCAGGACATTTTGAATCCACAGATGATACTTCATGGCCTAGCTTAGGATTTGTATTGGATGTTGAAGGACAAAACACAAGGTTTGTGACATTTTTACTGGCACAGAGAACATCTGAGCTGTCCATCCCTTAGTGCCAGTAATGTGCCAGGCAGTGCTGAAGCCAATGGAGGACTCTACAAAGACCCACTGCTGCGAAAAGAGGCTTCTAGTTTTGCTTTCTCACTGTCAGTAATTCAACTCTCAAACGTCTTAAAAACAGCTTCCACCACCATCGCAAAACAATGTATTTCATGTAAATCTGTAAAACTTAATGTAAAGTATTTCTTTGTAGCGTGTTCCTGTTTGACGGTACCTGTGGTGTTGAGACGCATTCAGCATTGCTTGTATTTATTTTATGCACTTTTTAGCACATTCACTCGTCAAACTATAGTCCTGATTTGACATCTACGTCACTATACGCAGAAATAACATTATTGTCTTGTATAAACTTGATTGTACATAAATTGTACATGATTTCATTTTGTATTTTCACAAATTAAAAGCAGATGTATGGTGTTTTATCGAATGAGTTGTTACGCCTTTACAGATTTTTCTCTTATAATTAAAATGCACATCACTGAAACAGATGGACAGAACAAAAAGTACAGGAGGTTTGTTTCTAATATCTAATAATTAAATAATGTCTCTCTGAACTCTAAGGATAAAAGGCTGAGAAAAACACCCCACGTCCTCACCTTGGGGAAAGAGTGCGCCCATTATGTTGCTTGTTAACGATTTTACACACTGTGGCATTGTGGGAGACTGTCAGCATGCCAATAACATTTACAGTCTAACACCTCCCAGAGAGGCGGCTGATACTCCAGATCCTCCTGCCAGCGGCTGTGTCACCTCATTTTATTAAACAAACACATCCAGCCATCCTCTAAGATCATCTATCAACAATCCCTGCGCTAAAGGGGAGGAATTTTACACAAGGAGTTGTTATAAATGCAGTGTCTTGTAAAAGTTCAAGGGCTACATTTATCATAAAACTCCAAAATTGAATATATTACATCTGGATTTTATGCAGTAGACATAAATAGAGCAGTGAAACCCCAGTGAGTCGAGACTTTGATAAAACCTTATGTCTACCAGCCTGGCACAGCCAGAGACTAGCATTCTGGATCCCTTTCTCGTTGCAGAAAGGCTCAAGCTTAGTAAGATTATATAGAGGGCATCTGTGAACTTTAATAATCAAGCTCTATCACAGATTTTCAAATAGACGGACTTTGACTAGGCTAATCTAGCACATAAATATGCTTTGATCAAAACCGTTCCATAGTGACTATGGTTGCCACAAATTGAATATATTACATCAGGTATTTTTGCATGTAAGCCTAAAATTTCAATTTCTGGTCTTATCTGACCAGAGCAATTTAGTTTAGAGTTTGGTTTTCTCTACGTGGTTTGTGGCAAACCTTTACCAAAATGTCGTATGACTTTCTTCTTGCCAATCGATCACAAAGGGTCAAATTTGTGAAACTCACAAACAATAGATATTTTGCTGACAGATTTTTCCACCTCAATGTTCTCCTTACCCAGCCTGTTAGCTTAAAACAAGTTTTATTACGTTTGAAATGTCCAAGGATTGAGATATATTGTCTTAAACTTCTACATAATCTGGTCATTGGTCTTAAAGACACTGTTTGTCCAGTAATGTTCTCGAACAATCTTCACAGAAAAGCTGTGCTTTATATTATTTTAGACACAGGTGAGTCATTTAATTACACTTGACTTCATTTTGGAGTATCAAAGTAAAGGGGTCGTGTATTTGTGCATGTCACATTTTTAAAAGAAAAGCACATTTTAAAGTCTGAGGTAATTTTCTTTCCACGTCACAAATATTAGCTATTTTGCATTGGTCTATCATATAAAATCCCAATGAAACACATCAAAGCTGATGGCTTTAATGTGAGAAAATGAGAAAAAGTTAAACACAAAAATCCATAGTTGCCTCTGAAGACCATTCTTTTGCCCAGCTTATATGGGTGATAATAGTTTCCATGACAATGCAGCTTTCCAAGTGCATCAATGCCAGCCTGGATAAACAGTGATTCTTTACCAAAACAAGGGGGTCATTACGGCAGCTTGTCAAATCAATGCCGAGAGTGTCCTGGCTGATTAAGGCGTCCCCTCTCAGTCCTGACACAGTGTCAATATTGGCTGGCCTGTAGCTGCACACTCCCATGATTGGGCTGAAATGCCCATCAGTCAGGCAGCTGAGCTGGACTAATGATTCCCTGTGCTGCCTATTAGAGAGACATGACAATTTAATCCTGTGGGCCAGGCGAGGAAAAGTGACCTTGGTGCTTTATATTGAGGCTGAGGTAAATTGACAAGAGCAGATAAATCTTTACCTTGGGCTATTAACAGAATTAAACAACAACAAAGGCAGAAGGTTCTGTCTTTGTTGTTGTGTTTGAATGTGCCTTTTCCTATCCCAGTAAATTTAGGGCTCCTGCATGTTTTTGATCAAAATTATTCATATTCCAGACATATTCCAGAAGACATTTTTTTTTTCACAGTTCTCAGTCTTTTAAGATTATTTTAAAATTAAAAATACCAAAATGCACTATAACCTGGATAAACCAGGGGCAGGAAGTCAGGAAGGATGGAAAGAAAGGAATAAAAGGTAGCAAAGAAGAAGATCACAAGAAAGAAAGGAAGGGAGGGAGTAAGGATGGAAATGATGACGAAAAGGAAAACCACAAAAGGGATGAAAATGAGGTAGGACACAATGAAGGGGAAAAGAAAGGAAGGAATGAATAAATGAAGGAAGTTAAGACACAAAGGAAAGAAAGGGAGGACAGTAGAATATAAGAAAAGCAGAGGACACAAACAAGGGGAAAAGGACAAGGGGAAGTAAAGGAGAAAGGCAATCATGAGAAACAAGAAAAGAAGAAAGGATGAAAATAGGACAAGGATTAAAGATAAGATGAAAGCAAGGGTTGCAACGAGGTAAAGCACAAGTAATGAAAAACGAAGACAGCGAGAATCTAAAAAATACAAGGAAGACGGAAGGACACAAAAAAGGAAGAATAAAAAGTAAGAAGGAATGAAAGCAAAGGAAAACATAAGGAATGGAGTAAAGAAAGGAAAGATGACAAAAAGTGGACATTAGTAAAGAAAGACACAAGGCATGACACTAAGAAAGAAGAAGGCAATGAAGGACACAATGAAAGAAGGGATAAAAGAGATAAATAACACAGGAGATAGAGAATAAAGTATAGATTTAATGGTATTTTCTATACTCATAAATCCTAGGCCTGGAAGATAATCAAATTCCACACTTTTCAAGACTGCATAGGCAACTTGTAAATCTAAATATTAAACAAACAATATTTATTTGTTTAATATTTACAAATATTTTTTTTGTAATAATCACCTCCACCTTCTGGAGGTCAAATAAAAGCCATTGTTTAAATCCATCAAGCTGGAATATTAAAGTGGATGCTGCTTGAAGCTTAGTGTTTTTCAGATGTTCAAAGCCATTCTTGTATTGCCACAGGGCAAGCTATATTGCCTTGGACATCTATCTTAAGGGTATGAGAACAGGTCTACATGGTTGGAAAAAAGCCATGTGTTTACACAGATGTTCCAAGCTTTTAGCACATTTCTTCCCCTACTGAGTTGCAGTGCCACCCTTTGTGCCGAGGGCCATATACATTTTATATTAGTTTCCCCTTTGATACTGAAATGCGGGCTGGTAAGGTTTTGTACACTAAGACTCTTAAAGACTGCATTTAAATTGAGAAAAATCCAATTTATTTTGTTGTTAGGACTGAACTTGTTTCTCTTTTTTTGCGTGGTTGTGTCAATATAACATATATGAGAAAGAAAAGTAATGTGCCCTCAGCTTTAAAAATAGAGAAAGATAAGAATTTAATTACTGTTGTAAGGACGGATCACCATTCTCCAGTGCAATCTGTCTGCAAGGCCTGGTTAAAATACTGACCTTTAATGTTCACTGAAACAAAAAAAGGATAAATTGCTTCATTTACTTTGTTCTCATGCACACTTATAGTCTATATAGTCTAATGTAAAGCTTTCGGCTAATTTAATATTTTAGCATAGACGATATGGCTAACTGCCAGGGTGCCATTCCGATAGGAGCCAGGTACAGATAAAAGAATGGTAGCCTCACAAGGACAATGCTAATTACCAAAATTAAAATCCTACAAATGAAGAATAGAACTGAGTTCTTTCAAGGAAAACCAACAGGCTGCAAAATGGGTATGGCACATAATAGAAGGATCTGATCATCAATGATGGAACTAGCTGACTTATAACTTCCAGGGTGGTGATCAGTGACAGGACGCAGTGCAGTTCAGTGGATAACTGGTGGAAAAATGACTAATGAAAACAGAAATGTATGCACAGTGTACTAAATATGGAGATAAAGGATTTACCAAATTGAAAGCAAACTCCAGCACTAAAATAAGAATTCTGAATAGTGGTTTGCAGATTTGTTGTAGTTTTAGTAGTACATCAGGATTTAAAAAAAGCTTAAACAAAAGGTTTGAGTAAGGAGGATTTGAATACAAATCCCCCTTACTGTCCCACAGCAGAGAAATTCAGGAGTGGTAACGGTAATAGTAGTGACCAGGGGTACAACCGCGGCTGCCGACAGGTAGGTACAACCAGATGTGAAACTTAATTTTACATTAAGCTTCGGAGATTTAGCGCCTGTTTTTTATGTTTTCAATTTTTCTTCTGCACATTTAAAATTTATTTATATTTCTTAAAGAAAATAACCTGCTGCGACAGACTGGCGACCTGTCCAGGGTGAACCCCGCCTCTCACCCGGAACGTTAGTTGGAGATAAGCACCAGCACCTCCCGACCCCACTAGGGACAAGGGTGTACAGAAAATGGATGGATGGATGGAAAATAACCTGTAGCAAATGACAAACAGATGGCAACATCCCATAACATTACTTCTAAGCCAAAGTTGTAAAGATGATTTACAATTTGTACGATATCATTCTCTGTGATTCATGTTTCTGTCAGCTCACTCACTGGAGGTTAATAGAAATGCCAGCATACTTGCTGATTTACTTAGTAAAATTTTCATCCCAAGGTTCTGGTGTAGAAGATTGGAGTCAGAGAGAGTTACAGGATTCATGCATTATGCAGAACAAGTTGAGGCGACCTTCAGCCATCACAGTCTTTTCTATATATTACTGTGGGCTTGACCCTTCCAAGGCTAGAAGGAGCATTTGATATATTTAACCACTACTGCCATTAAATTACTCACAGTCTTTATGAACTGAGCCCTTTTTTATACGTCCAGTAACATCAAGGTGGTATCATTTTGATTAAAAGAGAGTTTATGATATGTTTTTCTTTTTTTTACCGCAAGTAAGGTTTTATCAAAGAGGAAGAGAATCATATTTTAAATGTGAACTTAATCAGCAAATAAATCTCCTGCTTGGCCCTTCTGATTTTTATGCCCCACATTATTGACTTCACCATATGTCTGACGTACGCAGAAAAAAAAACAAAAAAAAAAAAAACATCTGCTGCTTCTGTTTGATACAGAACACATCAGGAACGAACAGGGAGTAAAAGGTTGGTTTACAGTATGATGTCCCTTTTCATATAATTGGCGTTAGAATTATTTATGACATTAATTGCTGCATTATCGACTAGCTGTCAACTCCTTGAGCTTAGAGTCCATTCTTCTTCACTAAGAGCGCCTGCTCAGCCTAAAGTAGACTGACAAGCTAATTATACCATCTTCCCTCTCAATGATAAATGCCATTAATGTGAATCTAGCCTTGAAATGAGACTCCCAAATCGACCCAGATCATCTTCATTCTGCCTTATTTCCTCTCCAATCAATTTATCTTAAAGAATTCATGGCACTTTAAAAAAAAAAGAAAAATCTCTTACCCATTTATTTTGTAGACAAATTCAGAAAAGAAAAACCCCCAACAACTCTGTTTATGTTTAAACAGTGATTGGTTAGAGAGACTTACCAAAAATGCAAGTAGTTGTATCAGTTAAGGCCTGAGCATATAGCTGACACCAGAGGTTAACTTTCATAGTATAGAAAAACTCCCCTTCTGTTTGCTCACTTTTTTACATCACATCATGCTAAACATTTCTTGTTTGAGGTCATTTAGGATAACCAGAGTTATTCCTTTCGTTCTCCACACACCAACGTTAGCATCTTCAAAGAGCATCTGTAAAGAGGTCTACCCTATCAGACCAGAGAAAAGCACTGTTGCCAACTTAGCATCTTTGTTGCTATATTGAGCAACGTTTGATAACTTTTTATAAAATAAATTGTTTTATTCTAAAGCACCTTGAAACAACATTTGTCATGAATTAGCACTATAGGAATAAACTGATTTTACCTGAAGATATCAATAACAATAACTGTATCTCCTGCCTTTTCCGTAAAAGACTATCCACACGTTCAATGTCGATGTTTCAGTGCCAGGGCAGCTTAGCAAAAATCTATACATTAACGCAAACGTGTCAAAACATTAAAACTGAACTTTAAAAATCCCTTCAAGCTATTTAGCTCACAGAAACATTTTAAAAACTAGACCTTTCTCATCAACCCTGCCCACACTCTCTAAATAAGCATAAAAGGCTCACATTATCGTCCTACACTTGAGTATTTAGAAAACAAATTAGGGAAAAAGACAAAAAAAGTGTTTTCTTGTCACTTGGAACTGACTGTTTCATACTATTTTTCCTTTTTAATGATGCCGTTAACATATCCCGACTTCACAGTGGATGTACCCTGACAACAATGAGAGCTGACACATACCAAACTTGGTATGTCCCAGAGCCATCTTCAGTGGCTGGGATGCTGTCAGCTCCACCTACATCAGTGGCTGTGTCTCAATGGTAGCGTGACACATGTCAGAAACTTTTACATGTCTGCTCTTTTCTGCACAGAGCTTCCTCATCCTGGAGGTGATGTTTTACTTATATTTATGTGTATGAATATTCAAAGTGGTTTTATTTGCTGTGATTCTGACAGCACTTTTGTCTCACTCTCCAACATTAAAAATCAGACTAAACCTTTCCTACTTTCCTTGTCATTTAGGATAAGGATATTTATGTGCAAAATGAAAGAATAATGAGGATATGGTATTTTATATGACGGTCAGACTCAACTGAATCCTTTAAATCAATCAGCTAAAAATATTCCTAAAATCCTACTCATCTTTTTAAATCTACTCAATACATTTTCAGTAATTAATAGATTATGTTCATCTGCAGCTCCATCAGCCTCAGCAGCTAAAAACAGAGCCTACATTTCAACAGGAAAACGCCATCTATGATGATTGCACATGCCTGCTGCATCCAGAAGCACATCTGATCTTTAACCTCCTTTGATCAGCAGTTTTGGCAAGGCAATCCATCATGGTGCTCTTACTGTCAGAAGAGGTGCCTGGCTGCAGCTGTGTGTCACTGGCTAAGAGGGGCTGCTTAAAGGCAATCATGTCAAGCTCCTCACGACTGCTCAGACTCCCAGATTGAAGGAGGACTTGACAGGGCCAGAAGAGTCAGCTGAAGACACTGGAGGGCTGCGTCTGACTGCTCTGTAGCCATGACAGGATGGTTGATTGCATACTGCAAACAGCTGACTGGATTCACTCAAAAATGCATGAACTGTAACACTCTAACACACAATTTGGGAAGCAGATAAAATGTATATTTTGTCATGTTACAACCACATAAAAAAAATTTCATTTTCTGGGGTTCCGCTTTACTGTTATGCTTCTAAAGAAATCCAGTGCAATCATTTACCTTTAGAAGCCTCATAATCATTAAATAGATTTTACTTGTTTGTGACTTTATCTCAATATAAATACAGCTGCTCCATCCATCCATCTTCTATGGATGGATTGCTGCGCAGCCAATGACTCAATGCAATTGGTTGGATTTCCTTTAAAGCAATTTTTCTTGTTTTTTTGTTTTTTTTTTTTTAAATTCATTTACCTATTTAACAGAACTTGATTTTGTTTACTTGAAATACATTTAACTGGATCCGTCTTTAAGATTCATCAGAACTAAATATATATTTCTGTATAAGAATTTGATCTGCTTTGTTTTGGAAAGTGTCTAGAGACCATATTTGTTGTGGATCAATGTTATATACAGTACCTACACTAAATTGAACTGCTTCAAATCAATACTTGCAAGATTGCTGGAGTCTGGTGGCAGATGGGGAGAGCTTTTTTTTTCTTTCTTGACTAAACAACACTGTACTGTGGCATAAAAACTCTATTATAATAGTGCGACATGGTAGTGACAACGTCATGCTGTGCAAATGCTTCTGTTTAGCAGGGAGACCGCTCAGAGTTAATGAGAGGTAGGATGAACCTAAATATTACCCAATCATAGAAAAATACCTGCTAGATGCTACAAAAGACTTGAAGCCAGACTTGAAGGCTCGGCTTTCATCAGAACAATGGTGCTAAACATGCAGTTAGAAATACAATGGATGGTTCAGACTAAAGAATAATCATCTATTACAATGATCCAGTCAAAGTCCAGACCTAAATCCAATTAGGAATCTTTGACAGGACTTAAAAATTACTGTCCCCAGATGCTTTCCAATCAATCAGTCAGAGCCTGAATGGTTTTCCATAAAAGGATGGGCAGAAATTTCCGTCTCTAGATGTGGGAATCTGGAAGAGACATAAACCAAAACATTTGAGGCCTTAATTGCAAAGAAAGTTTGATTTTCAATGAATCAACTCAGGGGGAGCTGAATATAATACCATACTGCTCCTTCCAGAATACGTAATACTTTTTTTGGTCAAACACTGGAAATTCCAGTGAAGTAGCTGTAATATAACAAACAATTAAAAATGTCATGTTGTGTTTAACATTACTGAAAAACAGAAAGTTAGCGTCTGGAAGTCTGACTTTCAAAGCAAAAAGCTCTGTCAGAAAAAGCATCTGTACTGTTTCATGGGAGTATGAAATGCATCAAAAATACGATGCATCTTTTCGCAAGTCACACACCGAAGGACATAGTGAATATTTTTATGCCGATGTACACAATAAAACAAAGACCTAACTCTGGTTCTGAAAGAGATCTTCGTAAAAGGAGGTTAGGCCGTCATTCCGCAAAATAACACTTGTCAGAGACCCAGAGAAACCAGTGGGAGCTATTCTGGCTAGACTGTCGATGACTCTTTGACAGAGAAACAGATAGAAAATTCTCCACCTCTTTCACACAAGCACTGAGTGCATTAAGTGCAAAAACCAGCCCTGGATTTCAGACAAAGAAGCTGAGTGACGGCTTGCTGACTGCAGCTCCAAGGGTGCAATAACATGATGTGAAAGGACATTGTCAGGAGCCGAGGAGACAAGCCAAGATTGTACATAGTGACAGAAAACAGAGATGAGGACAGAGATACTGGTGCCATATTAGTGGCCGGCATATTCAAACACCGCGCTTGAGTTTAAGCAAACTTGACATCACCTCCAGTGGCTTCAAAGCGTTCACTCCCCTCTGCCTCCCCTTTCTGTCTGCAGCCAGTTTTTCCCTCTGATGTGTCTCCACGCTCCTCTGTCTCTCATGTGGAGGGTAACCAGCAGGCCTGCTCTGACAGGATGGCGGATGGGGGCGCTGCGGCCTGCAGATACCCTCAGTCAATCTAAATTTGGTCACGGCGGTGGGAAGTGTGCTCATTTTTTCCGATATCTGCGCTAGTTGAGGTGATCTGAATGCTGAAGTGTGAGGAGCCGTCACCTTGTATGAGAGAGCCAGTACCAGCTCCTGTTGAGGTGCTTTGAGGCAGCGGAGGTGACAGAGATCTCTCCATCATGATAGGCTGCTGGGACACCGTGGATCCTTAAAGACGGAGAGGAGGGATCGTGTTCCACAGCATTTGCTTGGTGATGGGAGGCCGGCAGTGCAAGAGGCAACTCATCACCAGACCTCCTCTATGGAAGGAGCCATGTCTTTGCCAGAGCAATCCACATCAATTCAATGAAAAAATGAAAAAGTGACTGGTTGCTGTATTTGTTTTTGAATCTGATTTCAAAAATCAAAAAGGCCTCATTTTTCATACTTTAAATTTCAGATGAAAAGCAATAAATGAGAAAAAAAATGAGCAAAGAAGAGTATCCCGTTTCAATAAGTCACCAGGTTTAGAAGATCCAGAAAATACTCCCTTGGTAGTGTTAGTTACCAAGGGAGTAACTAACGCTACTTTGTCACAATCTATTAATACAATGATGTTCCGCCAACCATGGAAGGTTATATATTAATCCAGCTAAGACCCTCACTACTTACATATTTGAGAAATGTTTTTATTCTCTTCAAATCCTGCTAAGCACAGCATCTTCTGAAAATCATTTACAAACACTGGAGGTCAGGAGGTCAGGTCAGGATGTGAATCAGGGTGTGTATCTCCTGCAACAAGAAGCTTCATTATAGAAGGAATGTGTGTTTCAAACAAGTCTTGTATAAGGAAAAGTTTAAGGGATATGGTTTTAAGTTGAAGTTTGATGGACTAGCACACTGTCCAGGGTGTTACCCCATCTCTTACCCATTAACCTCTGGTAATAGGCACCAGTCCCCTACAATCATGCAACGATAAACAGGTATAGACAATGGATATATTACCTCTCACTGGGACCATGTTAATGTAAGCTCCAGAAAACTGAATAAAGTTTACATAGCATTGTGAACAGCAGAGCATCATGGGAACAGTAGTCCTACTAGACTTCCTTAAAATAGCTCACCTGAACACAAATATATTGTTTGTGTTATAACACTAACTTATCTGCTACACTTCTCATCTAAATATCTCTTTTTTTCCATTTTAAAAATAAACTATTCTATGGAAAATATTTGAGCTTTAAAATGTGTAAGAACATGTCAACAGAAAGTATCAAGAATAAATACAATGCTTTAAGACAAGAGAGTCTAGTGATAAACCATGCATGGCATCAATGAAGCAGTCCCACTTGTGAATGCTGGCATTTGTTTCGGTTTTGTGCTCTTCCTGGATGGGATGCTGCAAGCCTGCCTTGAGGCAGCGGTAGACACCAGTGTTTGCACTCCACAGGCCATTAACAGTTCAGCCCACCTTCCACAGCAGGGCAGCAGCTGGAGAGAGAGCAACAAGCAGCAGTGGTGTGGGATGTGACCAGCACATTTAAAGAAAAAAAAAAAAAAAAAAACACAGCCAGAGGCAGGGAAGGCTGGAATACGCTCCGAGTTAAGCTGCCAGCTGTGAGGCTGTGTGTGATAAAGTGCAGATCAGCATAAACACACTCAGGGGCTCCCTGCACAGCTGGTCACCGTAGGTTACAGTTCTGAAAGATGAAGTGCAGGAAAGGGAGGGTGGGAGGAGGAGACAGATGAGGATGGTGGCTGATCCACAGATCAGGTCTGAGGTGAAGAGGAGAATCGGGGGGGGGGAAAAAACATGAGGAGAGGGAAGGCGAGGGGAGATGATTGTATAAGGAAAGAATTGGACATTCATAGTCATGTGCTGGCAATTAAAAAGACATCATCATAAAGGCATGAAAGCTCTTTATGCATAATACGGCTCAAATTATATGTCAGCACACGAGTGTCCTCGGTACATAATGACCATTGTGCAATATTAAATAAAGGACACACAGGTGGGACAGATTAGCTATCTCCTTACAGATTGAAAACAAGCACAGCCAACATGTCAGGGTTAGATTATAGTTAACAGGAAACACATTTCCAACGAAATCAGCTCTCAGGCTTTTGGAGTCATTACTCTGACAAGGGGTGACACAGCCAAATGACGTGAAAACAACATGACCCAGTGACCCGTTTGCAACGTCTTTAAGTGCTTGAATAGTCAAAGAGTTCAAATACTGTGCAAAAACCCTGAGATTATGATATATAATTAAGAAAAGAATACCCTTTAAGACATCAACATCCTTGTATCAAAACTGATACACCAAACTTTTAGGGCCATGTAATTTCATAACTAAAAATGTGTAAAGTTTTAGTTATGAGGTATATCTAGAAATCTGACTTTATTAAATGTGCAATGGAATTAATCCTTCAGGCCTTACTAATATGAGTACAGTTCAACATAGACCAATCATTGCTATACTAATACAGATTTTTAAAATAATATAAACAAATATTTTTCAGTTTTTCTAAAGACAAGAATGAAGCCAAAAGACACAAGGATCAATAGTAGCCTAATGGTGACTGTATAGTGAAACAGAAATTTAACATGAAACGGATTAAATTTAGAACTGAGTATAATTTTTATCTAGCATGTAGAACCTAATGACATCTTTTTTCACTATATTAAGTAATCTTGCAACAAATATTTAATCATATGTTGAATACTGCTATCCAAAACAGCCTGACACTGGCTGAAAGCAGCTGAAGTTTAGATGATTCATTCATTTCCACGGTTCTGTTTGCTGAAATTCATCTGATCCCAGAGAAAACACAGAGCCGCATCTGATAAAGTTATGCAGGCATTTAAGTTTTCACTTTCCCTGATTTAGCATGACTGCGCTTGTCACAGAGATTTAGGACGGCCCGCAGTCTGCATTCTGTTTGTTGTGACCGAACATGCTGAGTGCCTGCATGCTTTCAACTTCAGAGTTATTGATTCAAGTTTTAAATGGTTCCCATATTATCCAAGGACCTCTGAAAGATTAATTTGCGTCACTGTTCATCTGTAATTCATTAGTCGTTTGGAGAGTTTAAACAAAGGGACTCTGCCTTG
This sequence comes from Girardinus metallicus, assembly GCA_903067095.1. Taxonomy (NCBI): domain Eukaryota; kingdom Metazoa; phylum Chordata; class Actinopteri; order Cyprinodontiformes; family Poeciliidae; genus Girardinus; species Girardinus metallicus. The sequence goes on from CAEGAE010099928.1 coordinate 20,416, forward strand.
AGCAGAAAAAAAAAATCACTCAAGAGAAGCTTGTATGAGGGATAAACTACTAGATTATGAGAGTCACATACACTGAGACATGCGGCATAATAAGATGTCTGATGTATACAATAGTTAGTAACATACATAAACATGGATCCACACAAAAAAAACAAACAAATGTAAATTGAAAGGAAAAGGGTACATGATTTTTTTTTAAATAAATAAAAACTATGGTTTTTAGATAAAATGTTATCTCCAGTACCCCGATACCACTAAATAAGATTACACAATATGTTTCAGAAGTCCAACTTTGTGCAGTTTCACCTCTATTAGCAAACAGCTTAATAAGGAGCAATGGACACATCAAATAGGTAAGGGAAAAAGTAGTGGAAGTTGAACTAATATCTCAAGCTACGTAAACCTCACAGACCTCTGTTCAATTCATCAGCTGAAAATTTAAAGATTATAGCACAACATCAAAACATGGTCACTGATTGTAACTGGACAGGCCAGGAAAGGAGATCTGGGTGAGCTGTTGAGGTTCACAGCTCAGGTGAGAGAATCTGTTCACAGGACAATTTTGGGTTATATCCTCCCCAAATGAAAGTGTAGCAAGAAGAAAACCATTTTTGAAAGAAAGTCAAAATAAATTCAGTTTGCAGTTTATCGCAGGCCTCTCAGGAGACGCAGCATTTGGCCTACTGATCATTTTTGGCCTACATGGAAAATGCAGCACGTGGAGGAAAACTATCAATCTGCCTCAAACTGAACACATGATCACTGTAGTGAAGCATGACAGAAAAGAAAGCTAATCAGAGTCAAAAGAAGATGGCTGGCGCTTCCTCCCTCTTTGTGATTCTATTTGTTCACATTGGGAGACTTCACAGAACAGCTGAATTTATACCAAGGTAAATTAGATACAGTTGAACTCTATTAATTAGGCAACTTCTGATGGCACTTGCTTGGACAAGATTTTATCTGAGGCCATCTGAAACTGGGTAGAATACTAGTGTGCAAGTTTGTGTAGTTCTGTCTCATAAAATTATAAGCTACTATAGATTGTTTTGTTCTCTGTACTGCAAAGTGAATGCTATAGCTTCACAACTTGTTTCCCTGAAAAACAGCATGTACTGTTTATGTGAGACTAAACAAGAAATGTGACTGTGAAAATGAACACTGAGCTGGCTGTGTATGACGGCAGGCTGTGTCCCGAGGCTTTGGGTCAGCAGTCAATTAAATTATCACACCAAAATGAAAGACTTACAAAATCCCCTTACTGAATAATGGCTGTCACCCAGCCTGTATCCTCCATCATGTTCTGTTAAAATATGGTTGTAGAAATGGGATTAGAGCTTCATCCTCAGCTTCTTGTGTGCCCAGTCTAAAATGACTATCCTCTTATCTCAAGGCAACAGAGCTACATTATGTTATGTTCCGACTTCGTCAAGATAGAAGGGATGTCATTGAAATTAATTTAATCTTCCTTAAATTAGCTTCAGACTATGATCTCACCCAATCAGAATTTATGTCCTCCAGAATTCAATTTCCTGCACACAGTGATATGCTTTTATCAGTTGGTAACTATTCGGTGGCCTCCAATAATGAGACCTGTCACGGAGACCAGAGACAGATAGTATTTGATGGCGAACATGTTGTGACCACTGGAAGTGTTTCCTGCATCTGCCAGAGGTTACACAGAAAAGGTCTGGAATTTCCTTCAATTTAACAAAGTAGGTCTTGAATAAAAAATAAAACAAAAAATAATAATAATAACTTTCCCAACATTTACTGATCAAACTGAAAACATGGTAACCAGATACAGATGGAGTTTACATTTTGTCAGGTTGAAAGCAAACCTAGTGGATCGTGGAATTGTTTGGATTTGGGACTCCGAGGAAAAAAAGAGACATAAATTACTTTAAACCAAAGAGCTGAACTGCATATTTGGACATGAGTGGAAGTAAGGCTGTGAAAAAGCAGACAAATCTGACTCCTTGCAGAGAATGTGCAAATTGGAAGTTGTAGCAACAAACACTAAATCCAATTCAACCAATTGCTTTCAGAAGTTGCCTAATTATAATCTCAGTGTACATCCTACTGTTGTGTAGAAGCCTGAGAGGTTTATTATACTTTGTTTCCACTGATCTGTGTGATATGGGTAGTTGCGGTTCAGGACAGTATTTATGGCCCATCATAATCCAATCCCCTAAGGTATCATCATACTAGCGCAACAACAAATACAAATTATGTCTTCTGCTTGTCGCAAGCAGTGATGTTTTTCTGTCCCCAGTTAATGACCAATAGCTCCACCCTAACCTCACCATACTGTTGTTGTCCTATGAACCCACAACTGGACATAAACATTTCATTTTAGTGAGTTGCAATCAGAACCTTAGTATATAAACAATGTTATGAAGACCATGGAACCCAACAGACAGGCCAATTGTGGAGATGTTTAATCCAAGGAAGGAGAATTGCACAACTACAAACCTACCAAGAGATGGCGGTCAACCTTAACAGACAGGCTAAGCAATTAGGTCACTTACCAAAGAAGCAAACAAAAGGTCCAGAATGTGTCAGCTGGACAACTGCTAGATGTGTAATCTACAAATCTGACCTTTATGGAAATGCTACAAGACAAATGTTGCTACTCCTTCAGGAGCCCCAAAACAAAGCATCACCTCTTACCTACGATGTTAGGAGCCCACCCAGCTTTCTGGTCCCTACTATTACTTTCATCTCATCTCAGCTCCTGATGCTTAATAAACTAATACCTGGGGGTCTTGTCTCTGTCTCTAAACTTTTATTTGATGTGGCAAGGAGACAGAAAACAGGGAAGAGTGGGGACAGAAATAAAAGAACAAGGGATCAAAATAACTGAGGCTGGCTGGCTGAGCGGAGTGGGGCCCATCAACACCAATAACCGTTAGCCGTGGACACGTGTGTCAAAGCGGGACAAGTGTCATATCACTCAGCCCACTGCTTCATTTGACTGGAGCACATCAATCACTCAGGGAAAATCAGCACAGACATGCTGAGATAGGCTTCACCTCTGGCTCCCTCATTACATTGTGTCAGTGTTAGTAAAGTTCTCAGCCTGTCAGCAGTCTACTACCATCTTCGTATAAAGTAGGTTCTCCTGTCCAGGTGTTTCTACCAAACACACAATGCAGTCTCAAGGGACACTTACCACAATGCATGGACAAATTTAACCCAATGAATATTTCTTTCTGCAATGAATGTTTCATTAAACCTTCACTTAAAATGCAAAATATATGCATGACTGCGCATATCTTGGCTGGAGGTTGAATTTTTTCATGATCTGCAAACCTCCCACCAGCAGTATTAGTTGCAATTTCTTTCGACTTCAAAATTATGTACTACTTTGTATTACATGAAATCCCAACAAAAATAATTAAAGTTCATAGTTTGTCACTGTAACCTGATGGAATATAAAAAAGTTAAAGGTGTGTGATTACTTTTGAAAAGCACTGTGGTGGGCTTTAACGAAGGCATAAAGTCTGATTAACGCCCCCTTTGAAAGCCTGTAGCTTTCTCACTCGCCACCATTCTGCATACAGCAACGTATATAACTGCGACAGGTAGAATAATAACATCCATGTATCACCGTACCTAAGAGCCCGATCATCTAAATCTTCCCCTGATACCACCTCCCAGACTCCATTATTGTATTGACGCACAATCTTCAGGAGGAGAGAAATCCTCAGCGCGTAAGGTCACTTGGTTATGAAGACATATTATCATATTATCTGCATGAGGGTTGTAGGGCTCAGGCCTGACAAAGCTAATTATAATTGGACATGATACAGAGCTCAGAGCATATTACGTGCTTGGCTGCCTGACAAAGTCGCAGCTGAGATACGAGTAGAGAGAGGAGCGGAACATGAGCTGAAACTCAATGCAGAGCTGTACAATAACAGTAGTGAGCGCTCTGATGATTATTTATGGATACACTGAGTAAAAGCACCAGGATGAACCTGTTTCTGCTTAGTCATAAGGACCGATATGGATAATACCTGTTTTATTGGAATACAAGTTTAATATGTGTGGTGAATGTCACATTTTCTCAGAAACAAACCGGACAGATAATGTCTCATCTCCACTCCCAAAATTATTTTACTATCAACTCCTGTTTTACTTCTTAAGTGGCTAAGTGCTCATGATGCCTTTTTTTAAGCCAAATGTTTTTCTTATACTTGTAGAACATTATTATGAATGGAGTCTCACTCAAAGTTGAAACAGAAATTGAAACAGGAATTGAAAAATCTTACATATTAGTTCCTTTCTCTAAAAGAATAATAATTTTATTGTCCATGCTATGATCATGGCAACAGGAAGAAGTTGTTTTGATAAAAAGCCCAGATGGTTAAAGGCCAAGCATGGTCAGGCTGAAGTCGACTGTGGATCCCGTGGTTGCGGGATGTACGCTATTGCACTCTTAATATTCCATAAGACACACAAAGCCAAATTACCGTGAAACCCCTCCTGCTGCAGTTTACGTCATGGTGTTTTGTCAAATGTGTGGCTAACAACAGTATAGTAAACACAGCAATTATGGCAGAGAGGAATGACTGTAGCAAGTTCAAGAGTTCAGATGAGAAGGAGGAAATAATGATTGATGTGCTGCAACATCTCATCTTATTTTCCATGTTATCGGCAGCCAAAAAAAAAAAACGCAGAGGGTGTTGGTGGGATGTTTGCCTGCTGCATCGGAACAGAACTGAGTGGAAAGGAGGTCCAACAGTACGTCCTTCCTCACGGCCTCAGACAACTGCTTCTCAAAACTAGCCAGCCTGCTCTTTGGCTGGAAAACTGGCTTCTGGAAGTTGAATAGGCGGGACTGTTTTCTGCATAAACAAACAACCCCATAAAATTTTGACCAATCACAAAATAGTTTCAGAAAGATCGGGTTGTGGCAGGAATGGGTGGATGACATAAGACTGAAATCAAAGTGATGTGATTTTCGTCTCACAACTGCAACAACGAGAATCGATTTCGCCACGTAGGGCCGACCATTTTCGTAAAAAAACTGAATTGCTGTAATTTTATGTCTCTTTAGTAACCGGAGATAGTGTCCAGTTTTTGTATGTAGAAGGGATTACAACACAAGCAGTAAGTCAGCCAATCACATGGCAGCAACTGGATGTTTTACTGGATGTATTAATGCATCTATGGAGATGAAGACAACTTGTTAAAGTTTAAAACGAGATATAGAATGAGAAAGAAAGGTTATTTATGTGACATTAACAGTGTCATGGTTATTGCTGGCAGACACGCTGGTCTGAGCTTCTTTATATCTGCTGCGATTTTTACCCACAATCATCTTTTGTGTTTACAGGGAATGGTCCAACTGGAAAGATCAGCTCACTTCATGGCAAATATTGGATTAAAATTAAAACAAGTGTCCTAATTTCTAAAACACACATTCAGTTTGTCTGGAAAAAAAAAAAAAAGCATTCCAAACATCTGGAAGTTGAGATTCCAGTAAATCTCTCTGATAAACGATGCCGGCTTCAGAAATCTGAGGAAAATAATGAGTGGTGCAACATCTTGGCACAACTAAAGACATACTTGAAACACAAGACTACATCTGAGATGCTCAGCACCAAGACCACAAATCATCAAGGCTCAGAGTATTAGGAATTTATTTCAAAGCATATCATGTCTCACACACACACACGCACACGCACGCACATTTGCAACCCTATATCTTTTCAGACGCTGGCAAATGATGCTTGAAGTCTGATTAATGATCATAGGTGAATTGGCTTGTTCAACAGCCCTGAGACCTGTATATTGTTATTAACAGGCACCTATTTCTGTAAGAATTTGCTTGGTCCATCATACAGTGCCTTGTAAAAGTATTCATACTAGTTATTTTTTTTATTTTGTCTTGCTACAACTATGAACTTTAATATATTTTACAGGGTTTTTATGTTGTAGATCCACACTGACCAATCCATAATTGCAAAAGGGACGGAAAATGATAAAGCTTGATTTTAGCTTGATCTAAAAACAAACAAAACAAAAAAAAAAATCAAAGAAAAACTGATTTAAACAGTAAAGGACTGAAAAAACTCAAATTCCAAAGCAAATTTTTAGACAGAAATGTTTCTAGTGACAGGCCTAAACCACTGAGTTACTGAAGATAACCAAGGTTTAACTTCAATATAACTTTACATATCTTACACACAATTTTTCCTCATATTTCAAAGATTCTTTGGATCAGTAAACCAGTAATGTAGACTGTATCGTGACGTGGAGTTGGTAAAACACAGAAAAAAAATCTCTTTAAGCTGAGCTCCTTCTTTGAGCACAAGGAGCTTGTTTTAGAAACTGTTTAGTGTGATGTTTTTGTCCTTATCCTGCCATCCTTCATCATCTCCTTTCAGAAACGTAGACTGGTGGGACATTTTTCATGATCTCTCTTACATTTAAAAACAGCAGTGTTTCAATTATTAGACCACAATACCCAGGTCCCTGCTTACTATTTCTTGTTAAAGATTACAAATGTGAATGCCACAACTGAAACTGCCAAAAATTTAAAATTGGCCAATTTGAGCTGGCAGAGGACTGATAATTGTTGCTGTTTGCTTCCTTGATTCTGCCAAAACACTTGAATTGCATCATCTTGATTGAGTGTAAAGAGAAGAACAAATAAAGACAAAATTTAGTAGACACATTTTTTCCAACAAAATGCAACAAAAAAGGGTCAAATGAAGGTCAGGAAAGCAGATGTTTCAGTTCACGCTGCTATGTGTAAACACTCCAACAGGTGGCATGAGACTCTTGCCCTGTTCAGCTGGAGGAGTTGATCTTTTCTCTATTTTTTCAGAGTGTGACCGAAACCTAATTTTCATATTTAGGTGTTCATTGTGTACAATGAACACCTAATTTTCTGTTCAAAAATTCAATTCACACTTTTACAACAAAAGTGGACCTTTGTAGCAATTTAGGAAAATATTTTCCATTCCTCTTCACTTTAGTCTTCTTTGTGAATACACGCCTAGACAAATATTAAATTCACCCGCCCCTCGAGAACGTCAACAATTTTTTTCCCCCTATTTATTTCAATACCCTTTGTGCACAGGCCTTTCATTTCCTTAGGTACGCTGTTAAAAGGGCTGCTCCACCCTGCCCTGACCAATTTCCTCTCAGCCTCACAGATCACAGGCCTTTTCCACCCGGTGCTCCCTTTGCTCCCACAAAGGCCGTCGTAATCCTGCTGCTTGTCTACAATTAATCTTCCCAGTTGCCACATTATTAACACAACCACCCACGGCCAGCGGATGCAAATGTAAAGCCAGGAATGGGCTTCTCGACGTGTACTCCTCCCTTCCCTCCATCTCATCTTTGCCCCATAGTGGAGAGGCAAATGTGTCAATCACTCAGGGGGTTAAACTGCTGCCCATTATCAGCATCAAGGGCGTTTCAACCCCCTCCACCTCCTTCAACCGATCAAGTAACATGACCTCTTCCCACCTTTCTCTTCATACCATCCACTGTCAGTCAGTCTTAGTCGTAGTCTTGTAGCCAAATGCAGCTTTAAACTAAAAACTATCTTTTACGTCGGAAAATACAGAAAAAAAATCCAATTTCAATTGGATTATTGAGTATGGTGCAGGATCCATGATGCTGTGGAGTTGTTTCTCCATAATTACAAAGCGTGGCATCATAGACTGTTTGAAATGCCACGACTTTTTGCATCAAAATTTGGTGGGTTGGATAAGAGAGCATATAAGCAGACCCTGTGTATCCATTTATGAATGTTGGAACATTGTCAAAGAGATGTGAAAGCCTTTGAGTGGTTGGCATGACTAAAAAAACTCTAAGCTTATCCTTTCATTTTCACAATACCTTCTGTAAATGTGTTTCTAAATATAGACTCTATAAATGTCTACAACTATTTCCAGAATAATGACCACAGTTCTTAATATGTTTAGCAAAACTGCCGAAGATCAACTGAGCTCTGCTAATTTTAAAAACTGTGCATTTTTACAAGTTTTAGGTAAAACAACGAAGGTAAAAATGTAATTTGAATTTGTCAATGTACATGCTGATCCACACAGTGATGGTCTTTTTTTCCCCCAATATTTTCAATTCACCAAAACAGATTTGCTTAAATAATCTCAATCAGAGCAACACAACAGTCACTTGGAGATTTACTAACATATGCCCAGCATTTAAAAACTTTAAAACCATGTTTTTTTTGGCATTAGAATATCAAAAAACTGATCATGTTTATCAAAGTGCTTAAACTCAGGATATTCATTTACCAAAGATTCTTAAATGATGAGTAATGACCTGCTGCGAATGTTGCTTCTATATGTTGATGCCATATAAATCCAACTGCCTTGGCACTGATGTGTTGTCATGTAAATGTTTAGAGGACATAAAACAGCCCTTTGCATTGTTTGTCATGTTGCATTAAAGACTTGTGACCGACACGGTTTTCCAACAGGGCGAGCTCTACCAGTCGACCATTAGCCGTCAGGCCACACTCTGCAAATCGCAGCTATGATCAAAGCTGCGACTGTGTGAATAGCTTGGCACCACTTTAAAAGGAATATGAAATAATGTCCCAATCCAGCAGTACAGGAAAAACCAGAGAAGAAAAAGGGGAACGCATATGAGAAAAGCTGGTCACTCTATTGCCTTCAGTGTCACCTAACATGAAAGTAATGCCAGTTCTATGGAGATCCAAGCTGTTCCCCAGTGCTTGAAATGCTATTGTGTGTCAGACAAAAGGCATGGTTTCATAGCACCCCTGTGTTTGCATGCATGACCAACACTTTCAAATAAGGCCTTCAGATCTAAATCTCAGATTGCATTCAACACAGAAGACAGCGGGTAGCTCTGTTAGTGGTGAGAAATTACCGAGGATGTTCAAAACTGGAAGCTTTCACATCTCTTAACAGGAGCTTTGATTATAAGCTCTATGTCAAAAGAACATGGTGAAAATGGTGCTGCAGCACTAAAGAATGTTTGCTGAAGCACAGAGATATGAATTGGTCTTTTGTTGCATGGTCTTTGGAGACAAAGCTTTAAGGCATCTCAGATTTAAGTGATAGAAAGACAAACATTTTTCGCAGTAGGAGGTTAATGGTTTAAAACAAAGATATTCTAATGAACAAATGTACAAAAATATGGACAGAAATCTTCTTTCTTTCAATGCTTTATAAAAGTGTCCATACAATTTAAATGCTGCAAATCTCAGAGTGGAGCACAAGAATTATGTAAGGTTTCCCAGTGTTATTTTGTGCTTTTTCCTATATTTATTATTGTGCCAACCTGCTGCCAGTGAGACTACAAATGGAAATTAGCCACCTATAGCTGTAATTTTAATTAATAACATTAATATTTATTGTCCAATTTTTAAAAATAAATTTGAAATTAAATATGTTACAAATAAATTTTGTTTTAAACACGAGAGAACCATTTGCATCACAAAGACCAAGGAACACGGGTTAAAAAAATAATATCCCATGCTTTTAACTAGAGATGCACCGATCCGATATTAATATCTGTATCGGTCCCAATATTGAAATAAATTCTAGATCGGTTATCATTGACAATGTCCCTGATTCATAAAGGCAGATCTATTCAGTTCCTACTTTGAACAAATTACAGAGCTATGTTCAATTCACTATACAAAAATGGAAAGAGTATAGCACAATTGCAAACCGCACCAACACATGGTCATCCACATAAACTGTCTGAAGGGGCATGGTTACTCTGGAGGATCTGCAGGAGTCCACAGCTCAAACAGATAAACTCTTGACAGGCCGTTGTTAGCTAGTTGTCCAGTAAAATAATCTGGCCTCTATGGAAGAGTGTGAAAAAGAAAGCCATTGTTTTGAACACAGAAAACATGGGGAAGGTGTTCTGGCAAAACATGACCAAAATCCAAACATAAATCCAACTGATAATCAGTGACAAGACTGGAAAATAAATGTTCACAGAAGGATGTGTTACTTACAAAGTTTTCTATTCAGCATTTTTTTCTAATTCAAGCATAATCCTAATATGACATATGTTTGCTTAAAGAATTTGAGAAGTAACTAAAGTGGAATAAAATAAAGTGCAACTTTCTTCTTCTGAATTGTCAGTTTTGGCCTCAACCCTAAATTGTTATTTCAGTCTGACTTTAAAACCTTTCTTTAGCATGCTTTCTTGATGTTAAAAGGGAAATATATATATTTCCCTCACTTTTCATGGTAAGAGAGAGCCCTAGCCAGTCTGAGCTCTCTGTCAGTGTTCAAAGTTATTATCACAGGGAATAAAGAAACCATTTTTCTGCAGCGGGAGAGAAATTCTCACAGTGATATATCACCGCCTTGGATTCGGGGGAAGATAGACTGTCAGTAAAATATGTGATGATGCGTTAAACTTTAAGGACCTCCTGGGAGACGCCGAAGACAAAGTGAATAACAAATGTATGTGTTATTATTTGCAGCTATGATGACCTCAACTGAAAACTATACCTCTGAGGTAGAGCAAATAAGAAGGTCGGGTATGATTTACAAATGTTTTGTTAAATCATTGGCTGTACTAAATAATACGTCAGCAGCTCTCTGTGTAGCACAGATGTATTAAACTTGATAAATATAGCAATGCAATGGCTGAATGTCTATCTGTCATATGCTAGAGTCATTAAGATTTTTCCCTCTAGCAGCCTTTAGATTTCACTGAAAACCCCAAGAGCTGGCTACAGAACATAAAAAAGAAAAAATATGATTTTTATTGAAATTATGAAAAGGACAAACTGTTTTCAAAATTATGTAGACTGATGCAATCTCCAGGGGTCAACGGGCGAGAGGGGGGGTACACCCTGGACAGGTCGCCAGTCCATTGGAGGGCACATTTTAACTTATAATATGGGAAAAATGTCTTGTTCCACTGGCAGATTAGTTCACTTATAACTAGTACTTTTTAATCAATATTATGGAATCATTGACTTAAACACAAGCTCCTATTTCTTTCTAAAAAGTGTCTTGTAAGTTAGTTTTGTCTTATCTCTAGTGTGCAAAGATATTTGCACAAGAAACTAGAGCAAACATACTTGTGTACTTTGTGTTTTTTCAGTATAACAAGTGTTATACTGCCACGGGTGTCACTTGTATCCAAGTGAGTGTGGAAGCAACTTTGCTGTGAAGGTATTATCTAAATAATGATTTACAATGAAATTGTAAAATAAAAAACAATGCTAAGATGCCATCTTTACTTCAGATGTTTAACAGTGAGAGTATTTTGCCTCCTATAAACCCCCATGACTGTGTATAAGATAAACGTTAGTCGTCTGATCAGTTTTGGTCCATTTCCAGCTGTGTTGAGCAACCACTCAGCCATTTCCTGACTTGTCTTTGCCATTTTGAGTAGTGACTAAGAAAAATTGGATCCTCTTCAAAAAAAGGACTAAGTAACTAGCAACCAGTGATTTTGTCAAAGAAAAGTTCTAGCGTTTATTTTTGCTCCTCTGAATAAATGTACTTCAATTGAAAGCTGGACGTTTTTCAAATTACCCTGCTGTAATAAGAAATCATTTTTTGAGCTCCAGTTTCAATAAAAATGTTGAAATTAATCAGTGATGAAATACATAGCACTGTTCCAGCTGGATTTATAAACAAGCACTTATTCCCAAACACATTAGCCATAACTGATTAAAGATAAAATAATTTGTTGTTGCATTATATATGGCAGTAAACATTTCATAACAGCACTTAAAATAAGCACATTAATGATAACTGCAGTAAACTGTTAAATTGCTTGTCAGGGAGCCTGAGACCCCCTCAGTTACTCATGTTTAGCTTGGCGCCAAACACCAGAACAGAGGTTTAATTCTTCCAATTTTGCCTACTGCCAAAAAGTCCTGGTGCTGTGCCACATTCGGACACTTCCTCCAAAGACATGCGGCAGAGGATGAAGCGGGTGGGGCTGTCTGACAAACAAAGAACAAGTCCTTCTCCAGCTGCTGGATTCCCATGTGAAAGTGCCGAGAACACGTGGAGGGGTCAGTCAGAGCTTGCCATGGATGAGCTGTGTGTAGGTTGGCCCAGCGGGCGTCAAGTGTTACTTTACTCACAGCAGGATCCTTGCCACCATTGCCTTAGTGACTCTGTAAATACATGTATCATCAGCTGGAGCCACTGTCCTACAATACTCAAATTTTCAATGGAAGACTGGTTGATTGGTTTGTTGGTCTAAAAATGTTAGTGGTACCAAATAATGTACCATTGTTGTTATGTCAAATTTCAAAGATTATATTCATTAAAGAAACAAAACAAAGGCACCTGTCCATGACAGGAATCTGTTCTACTAACCACAGTAGTTTTCCGAGGCCTTTATTAATTATCCAAACAGGCCTCCACAACATTTAACACAGTAAAAGCAAATTGCCAGGTCAGATATTTACCACTGAAAAGACCTTATTAGGTAAAGATGCGAGGGTGGTGGGTTTTTAATACAGAGTGCTAAACTCTGTCAAAATGTTACATTGATTGATTTTTGTTTTATGTTCTAAACCAATGAAAGTAATTTCAGTTTAAAATACTTTAAAGCTAAAACCTTTAATAACTTTTACAAACAAGCGTTGAAAAATCAGCATTTGTTTCCAGCCATCGGTGGCTGAGGGACTAAATCCTTAAAGTAATTTTGCAAGGTTTTAAGCAATTTATGTTCAGCAGCACAAGAAAAAAACAATCACAACCTTCATGGATTCTTAATTTTTTTATGAAACAAGTGCTGCTGCTTTGAGGTGATTATAACATAGTTTCACAGCACAAACTCTGTGACATACTCTATGGCTTTAGTTAGAGATGTCTCTCCTCCTTTCTCACCTCAAAAGAAAGAGAACACCAACGTTCCAAGACACCAAAGTCCTTTCTGTGGGATTTGTGGTGCCACAAAGAAGGCTATAAAAAGTACCTGCTATGACAGAAACTTTTAGTGCTGAAAATTAAGGCTTTTAATTCCACAATTTGAGCCTCTCCCTACAATGCTGCAGTGGGAAGAGTGACCGCTCATCTTCTGCCAACATTGGGACCCATACTGGACCCTGATATGGACCCAATATGGCCACAGAAAACAACCCCACCCAGGATGGGAAAAAATAAGTTCCAGGAAAATAAGTTTCTGGTATCTTAACAGGAAAGCAAATTGGGAATGCCACAGTAAGTCTGATCAAATAACACGTCCTGTAACACACATGTGACATATCAAAAGAAAGCAAAACCTGTAAAAGTTAGTCAATAAAATTAAACTTTTCTATAGTTTGGATTTTTGGCCATGTTGGATCTTATTTCTGGAAATCCTGCTACTAATAACTGTGTGATAAGAATATTGAGAATGCCAGTACCTCTGCTTCTGAGGTCAGCATATACAACAGACTTCAGTTGGCCTTAAGGGTGCTGGACATCACTTTTCAAAAATCAAATTAAGCTGCTTTGTCAGACCTCCCCCGATGATCTGCCAAAATGTATGTCTCACATCACCTGGGAAATTGTTGGCAACACAATTTAATTACGACCTACAAAACGTGTAGAAGTGTAAACTTCACTCTCTTTCATCCCTTTATGTAAGTGGACATGAAGACAATGTGTTAGGTGGAAACAAATGTGCCCTGACAGCCACATCAAAGGGTGCAGTGAGGGGCTTACTGCTACTTAAGGCTAGGAATGCTGTTGCTAAGCATCAGCTCAGAACCCAACAGCCCTTTAAGGAGTATACCAGTTTTGGGGGGGAGGGAAGGATGAGGGTTAAACATTTATGTATAAACCCTTTGACCAAACTTAGCATTCTTGGTACAAGTGTTTTGGGACACCAAAGCAAAGTTAATATATTCCTCCATAACTGGTTGTATCAAGTATATCTGCTGCTGAAGGAAAATGAAACAAGGCATCTGGAAATTGTAACATTGGATGAACACTACTTGTGGAGTTGCAAAACTTTTATCTTGATTTTTTTTCTTTTTTTTTTCTGCTGACTTCTTTAGATTCTTCCTTGATATCAAACAAGGAAGAAACCCATTTAAAGTTTTGCCTTCATTCACAGAATTACATCCAACTAATTCTTTTTTTTTTTTTTTTTTTTTTTGTAAATTATAGACCATAATATCATCACCTGGACTTTTGCTAATTATTTTAATAAGAGAGTAATCTTAGCATTTGTAAACTGACTTTAACAAAGTGATAATGATAAAGTAAACTGACGCTGACCACTAAAAGTTTCATCTGTTTTAATGTCAGTCAGAAAAAAAGGGATGTCTTTTTATGCCATGTAAGAAAATATTGTAAATTGTATAAATTACCTTTAAAAATGTAAAATGCATAGAAGAAAAATACTTATTGGTACATAAATGTAAGAGGACTGTGTATCACAACTGATGCACGGTCCTTTTAAAATGGGGTGATGTTTTGTTAACAGCATCCAAAAAAACTTCATTAGATAAACAGAATAATTTTCAGACAATAATTTATTCAATCAGTCTCTAAATGTGTGATCTAGATGAAACAAGGGACAGATTTTATTCAGAAGTTTTCAGTTTTGTCATATTTATGAATAAAGAGAGAAGCTATCTGTTGTGTGATTTCCTCTTGCCTTTTATGGTGTTCATGCTGGCTGATGAATAGACGCATGCAGCACTACATAAAAGCTATGAGTCAGTACTAGTTGCCACCTTCCTGTGAATAAATTCAGCTCCCTCCTCTTGCCCGGATGAGGTGCTAAATCACTGGCAGCGTTTGGAAACAGCGGGGTGTCATTGGACGGCCAGGGCAGGCAGGCTCTTATAATTCTGTCCATCAACTTAATTCATTATTTCAGCAGCTGCAGATTTCTGCTCTGAATTAGGGAAACTGACAGGTTTGAGCACAGTTCAAAGGAGAGCGCTTTCAAGTCAGACTTTGGCAAGTGATCTGGAGGAGCACGTCGAATGCGCCCTGTCATTCACCACCCTGACAAGCAGTACATTTTCATGTCGGGGCAAGAAAATGAGCCAGAGCACAACTGAAGGCTCACTTCTAGGAAATAGAAGTGCTAGGTGACCTCTCACTAACTTGTAATCCGCACAGTATTAGTCATAACAAGAGAGGATAAATCCTCTGTGAGAGCTGAGCCATCTAAGCATGGCATGGGGCTGCCTGACCAACAAATCCCTATTCCCCCCCCCCCCGTATTGTTGAGATGAAAGAGAAATGGTGCTGCAGATTACTGAGAACAATCAGCCATTATTAGCAGTAAAAAAGGAGAAAAATACAGGATCTGCTTTGTGAGAGGCCACTCATTACCAATTACATGCAATTTCTGACAGCCGGGAATAATTACCCAACATCAATTTGAGACAGACCCAAGACGGTGTAACAGTTACGATCCTGCAGATTCTCAATGTAAATTTATATTTGCCATATGTACATTGCTTTGCAGCTACAAATTTCAAAAGTATTTTATTGGGATTTTATGTGACAGAAAAACTCAAAGTAGTGCATAATTGTAAAGTAGAAGGGTTTTGAAACTTGCTACAAATCCAGGTCCAATAAAACCAACAACAAATAAGAGTCTTATTTACTCTGCTTGTTTTATCAGCTGTCATGATGGAAAAGCAATCCATGATTCTGCCACTACCATGTTTTACCTTCGAGATGGAGTGTTTGGACTGTTCAGATTTACCTTTTCACCATGTATAGGGTTGTGCAGTTAGATTGAAAGGTTCATTTTTGATCTCAGATGACCAAAGCATATTTTCACATGTTTTTTAAGGGGTATCAACTACTTTCAAAGGCACTTGTACTAAATGGCACTTTTAGTTCTACAATCTTGCACTAATACTCATTCACAATTGCTATTGTGAAACAAACTGTGTCATAAATTCCAAAGAGAAGCAAAATTCACACAAAAAATTGACTTGCAATGTCTCTAAAAAGAATCCATCGTTTTTTTTTTTCACATTGTCCTTCTTTTCCGCTTCTTTTTGAGCCAAACAGAGGCTGTGACAAAATCCAAAGGGTAACAGAAAGGAACAAAACCAATCTGTCAGTGTTCTGCCTTCAACCAGGCATGTAAAGAAGTTAAAAGTTTGTGGCTATACAACAGTCAGACTGTACTTAAGAAGTGGCAGTCCATTCAGGGGTTGTTGAAACATCTCAACACTATCACTCTTCAATGTGCAACAGCCTGTGCTAAGGAGAGCAAAAACGTCTAAGGCTTCCAAAGATGTGAGGTTAGCAGTGACGGACTACTACTGGAGAATGGCAAACCACAGGAGCAGTCTGTATATCTGACATCATATAGTAAATATTTGTTGCAACACTTGAGATTAAATAGTGCAATAGGCAACTACCACTACTAGCCACATGCAGACGAGGTGTTAAATTAAGCACCACCTAGTGGTGTCTTGCCAGAGGAGGCAAAAGTGTAAACATATTATGATTGTTAACAGCACAATATGGGGATGTCTGTATGTCAGTCTGATTACTGGGCACCGTTTAGTTGAACGAGGGAGAAACTTATTAAAACGATTGTTCAAATTTGATCCCGTTATATGTAGCCCGCCTTGTCAGAAACTTTTCATAGCAAGATTGGTTTTTCTGTCTGTTTTTGAGATGGAGGATTTTGTTTTGTTTTATCAAACATTTCTCAAACTGTAACCTTAAAATCCTAACTTTGATGGAATATGAATCCCCAATAAATTACACAGAAGTTTGTGATTGTTTCACCCCAGTCTTATATCTTTTGCAGAATCTAAAACGGCTTTCTTTCAGAGCTGCTGGGTCTTTATCTTCATCCATATTTCCATCATCTCTGACAAACATTCTTGTCCATGCTGAAGAAAAGCATCTCTGCAGAATAATGCTGCAATCACTATGTTTCACAGTTGGCCAGGTTTGTTCAGGATAAGATAAAAAAAAAACACAAGATAATACCAATCCTTGAGTAACTTTTACTATAAAGAAAAACAAAGAGAAGACGGAGTAAAAATATTTTTCAAGGAGAGATAGAAATTTAGATAGAGAAGCTGTGAGGAACGAGAACCTTGTATGGGAAATGTAAACAGCGTTAATCATGTCACTAGCTCCTTTAAAAAGACATGATCAACGTCAATATTGGCTGTGTAGGAAAAGTCAAGGGGTGGGTCAAAGTGGAAAGTCAATCCAAACTATAAAATTTACATGAAAAAAAAAATCTCTGATTTAACACAAAAATATTACCATCAGTTTCAAAAATGCAAGTAACGAGATACCCTAAAATACTCTCCGGTAAATGAAAATCAAACTAAGAATTTTTTATTCTAGTTAAATCAAACCTTAATACGAACTTAAAACAAAAAAAAAAACAAAAACAAAAAAAAAAAACACAAAACTGTTCCTATTTTTAGCCCTTATGTGAAATTTGCCGATGGACACACTACACTGACTCTGACTCAGTCAATCTTTATCCTTTACTACAACCAGCTTTCATTCCGAGCCTTTTGATCAGTTGCTTTTCTTTGTGCGACACACCTCATCACCTTTATTTTCTGTCATAATTGCATGGGAAAGATCTCCCCTTTGATACCATCTGCATGCCAAATCACTATCAGGGAAAGAGTGTCGAAAAGTGCCATGTGTGCTGTCTGCCGGGAGAGGAAAAAAGGGTTCATACACCTGTGGAAGACAAACAGGCTTTTCAGAGATATGACATATCTATCATCCCTGTGCAGGATATGAACTGTTCTGTCATCTTAATGGTGCATAGTGGAACTTCAGGTGCTGATAGACATGTGTTGCACATGGTGAACTGTCTGGCAGCTGGCATTCCCAGATCTCCAACTCCTACCTCTACAGCTTTAAGCCCTCCAAGGCCCCCCTGTCTCATCTCCTGGCCGTAATATGCAGACAGTCCTCTTGTAAAGGCCCATTGCTGAGCTACTGAGTGCAGCTGAACGGGATGTTCTGCTCCCCCCTGGGCCTGCTTTTTCTTCTTGTTTACCACCGCTGTGATGTCAACACTTATCCTCCATAACAACCAAGTGTATTGTGAAGATGTCTATTCTCTCCCTTGAAGAAATTATTTTTCTCAGAAAATGAGCTTAAACATTTAGAAGAAATACAAAACAAAGCTGAATGAGAATTACATGGCTTTACAAGATGAAAACTTTTTTTTTTTTTTTTAAACCCTGCAGAAGTCAAAATGCATGTTTTGGAAAGAAATGCAAGCATGACAGGTGGAACTCAAAATTTTAATGTTTATGCAAGCATCGCAACAAAATCGTGTAATGAAAGGCATTACTGTGATAAAAAGTGTTAAAACTAAGTATTTTTAGCATCAGTAAAATGCTAAAAATGAAGCCAGCTTGTCTTTAATAGGACTGCCTTCAGTGGTACTCAAAAGAAATATTGATGTCAGCAATTACAATAAATATACTATAATGAGTTGCTTAAGGCAGCACACTAATCTTTGGTTCAAACAAGAAGTACTGAAAAAGAAGCACACCACAGAATATTTTGAGAACTTCAGACATTTATAAGCAGGTGACAGTTGCTGGCAGCTACATCTTGTATGCTGCATTCCATTTACTCTTAAAGTTCTAACCTTTTCAAATACTAAGGCAACACTAAAGGAGGTTATGCTTGAGACCAATAAAGACATGACAGAAAACAAGAAGCACTGCTTTAGAAAAACATATAGTGGGCGGACCTTCACAGTTCGCAAAAATAACCATGCTAGTCATGCTAATCGCTTAAATAAGATGTTGAAAGCAAGTTGAAATATCAAGTTGAAAAAACTTTTGCATTTAAAAATAATAAAGCTGTTTTACAGTTACACAGTGTTGTAGCTTCTGCTCATAATAGAAATAGTACAAGGCATCAAAGCTAGAAAGAAATCAAAATAAGCTAAAAAAAATAACGATTTGCACAAATTAAATGAGTGCTATAAATCCCCTTCTTCCTGTTTTTCTAGCTGTTTGTTTGATTTGGTTGGTTAAAACGAAAGACCTGCATTAGTCCGTCATGTTTGCTGCTTACTTATTGGGGGGAAAAATGAAATAGAATAGAATAATTTGAAATATTCTGAAGCAGCTCTGAGACGATTGCAAATAACAGAATGAATGCATGCCATCTACCCACACAGAGAGGCAGTGAGATAAGCAGGACGGATTCGACTGAGAGAATCTGTTATCAGGAATGGCGCTATGCTCTGACATCAGGATAAGCATATCTATCAGCACGCTGCCAAACATCCTCAAGTGAGCTTGGCGGAGAACAAAGCCTGCATCGTCTCTCACAGCTAAGGTTACAGCCGGATGATGATGTACTTGTCACTGTGGTGTAAATGATCCACTGCCCCAGCCAGTTCCAAGTGAACAAAAAGAACCCACAGTAAGAAATGGATATCTAAAACAAAAAGAGTTTTAGATATCTGCTTATTAGTCCCTTGATAGATACAGCTGACTTGTTTCTTACAGCTCTGAACCAGGAAGCTGTGAAAGCCCGTCTCAGATAAAACGCAAAACAAAAAGAGTTGAAGTAAAACAAGGAAGCTGGTTAATGCGGTCCATCAACACCTCAGCAGACACGCCTGTCTAGGTGAGGTCTCCCCATAGTCCAGTCTGTTCAAAATTATTGTTCTCTTATTACAACATCAGAGTAATGTCTTTGTTATTGAAACTCACCAAAAACCAGACAAGACCAGTTCAGTTGCATGAAGCAAAGTATATTTTCAAACCTTTAGAATCGCTATGAGAAGACAACCACAGTTAAGTTGCAAACGGTAACTTGCAAAAGTTTTCACACCCCTTGAACTTTTGTTGTGACATAACAATTACATATTTAGTAGTATTTACTCAACACAAAATTCAGCCACATTGGCGTGTTTACAATTACAAACAATGTGTTTGACGGTATACCATAGTATCTCATTGGGATTTAAGTCCAGACACAAACTTATAATATCTAACAGAACTCCATTTGATTTAAAATGGAAACTGCTAAAAGCTACCAAAGGCTTCAGACTGGGGCAGAGGTTCACCTTCCACTAGGTTACCAACCCCAAACTTACAGCCAGAGATACAATGGAGCATTTTGGATCAAATCATATTCATGTATTTGAATGGTCCAGTCAAAGACTATGGATATTTCCATCCAATCTGACTGACTCAGAGCTATTTAGCAACTTTTTTCCTCTTCTCCTTCCACTTCCAGTTTGGTTGTAACATGAAAAACTGTGAAAAAATGTAGAAGTTAAACAGTCCAATGACATGGATTCTCTGCTTCTTACACCTATTGTACCAGTAACACCATGAGCTTGCTAGCTATTAGTGACGCACTCTGCGTATCTCATTACTGAGAAGCCTAAAAAAAAAAAAGAACAGGAGCAAAACAAAAGCAGGACGGAGCAGCGTTTTGGCAGATGCTGCAAGTAAGAGCATATCCCACGTTTTGTTCAAGGCCGTGAGAAAAAAACAAAACAAAAAAGAGCTGGCAGAACAATTTCAATCTGACAAAGTGTTGGTGGATGAGTCAGTGAATGAATCACTCACAGTATCACAGACCAAAGCGCAGCGTTTGAAGAGAAATTCAGCCCTCGAAGGGAAGTACAGCACTGGCAGTGATGAATTGCGGCCCTCTCCGGTGCCTTCCACATGGTTCGCCTCAATATCCTGTTCATTATGATGTACTGAGTCCCATCAATGGTATTTCTGTGGTTTATTTTTGGACAGTAACAGCCAGCCAGTTAGTTGAGCCAAATCACAAAATGACTCGGAGCCAAGAAAAGACATTGTGTATACAAATTCTGGGTTCTGATCTGAAGGATAAAAGCTGGTCCTGTATAAAGCAAATCTGTGTTTTATGTCTTTGTCCTGCTGCCAGCTAAAGCCAGAAAACTACTACAACAATCACAAAAGATCTCTGAGGTCACCACACACAGACAGTGAAGGTGCGAGTAGACAGAAAGGGTGTGGAGTGCTCAGAGCCAGACGAGGCAACTTGTCTTGCTCGCAAAGAGAAACATCCATCGGTGTGATCGCTCCACTCCACATGCCGGAGTCTAAACAAGCCGCTGTTTTTATTTCCATAAAGCCACGTTCTGTCTTTTGTTCTGACGCAGATAAGATGTATAAATTATGAGCAGCTGACAAAGTATACTGGGGCGCCTCGGGCAGCTCATCAGTCATGCTCAGCCTGTCAGCAGGTAACTGATGGGGGCCCTACAGGCACAAAGCCTGCTTTTTAAGCAAAGGAGGAGAAGGGGAGGGAGGTGGAGGAATTAAAGCAGTTGTTGGAGTCCTGAGCACAACAGCTGACTCATATTTAACAGTCTCTTTAAAGGAGTAAGGCAGACGCCAAGAGCTTCGGGCTTCACAGCGCGTTTTTGTGGCTCTCTCCTCAGGAGCGTATGTCTATCTGTTGTGCTCTGTCGGTGTTACACAATGGTAGTCAAACTGGATGGAGGCACAAAAAGAGTCATCCTGAGAGACCACCCAGAAGAAGATGGAACGGGGTCTGTGCTGGGAAGACCACATGGTTGCAAAAGTCTTCTGTTTAAACAAAACATGCAGTGCTGGTCAGGAGTTTATTTAACCCCAGGTATTTAATAAAGTAGTAAAATGTCCATATGAATAATTTCTGTCCTCTTGCAAACATCATATTACCCTGACTTACTTGCATACAGATATAAGATAATTAATTTATCATAATATTTGTTTTCTTAATGCAACACTAACTTTAAGTTCACTTCTTCTTACTACAGACATATAGACAGATATTTAATCATTCCATCTCCTTTGTACACACATATTTCACTGGTGGAAAAACAGGATGATGTTCCCACCTCACCAGAAAGCCTCACCTGGCTTCCTCCAAACAAAGGAGGCCAATGTTTTATCATTATTGCCAAAACGCTAAATCTAGTCTAAAACCTTTCTGCAGAAGGCATTTGATTTTATACGGGCAGCTGCAAATCTTGGTAAGAGTTGAAGGTTTTGGTTCTGGAGCAAAAACCTTCAATAGCCTCTCAGTCCAACTTGATGTAAAACTCTGATCAGTAACACTGGTGTCCCAGGATGTTCTAGTTTACGATAGGCCAAATACTAAGTGGTTCCTCAATTGTTCCTGAACATACTAATCTCTTATATTTAATCAGACCTAACAGCTTGGGTTTGACTAATAAAACTTGGACACTGTTAAGTTTTCTAAGAGGATAATCCCTGAGGCAACTAAAAACTGTCTGGAAAAGATAAATCTGCCTAACACCAAAAATAAACTAAATTAGTTGCCCGATTCTTCAACAGGACAAGATCTTTACATGTCACAAACAAGATAAAACAATTGAGTTATTTGACTGTGTGTATTTTAGGGAATCATAATGCGACTGTATTGCAGTAAGGAAAAATAGGTAAGAATGAACGTCTCAGTCTGCAGCCCTTTGGGCTTTATAATTGGAATAACTGCAGCTATTCAAATTAATTTTAACAGCACTGGGATGGATATGACAACAAAAGGGTTATAGTAATTATAAACAGATGTTTGTATCTGATCCACTTTAGATAATTCATACATAGGGTCAATACGTACATTTAGGTTTCACGTCTTTACAGGACACAAAGCTCATTCTGAAGACAAGGGCGGTGAGTTCAGCTACTTTCATGGTCCCTCATCATATTTCTGCAAACCTATCTCCACAGCTGTCTGTCTGGAAGGACATAAAGCATCACATCTTCATGTGGGTCAGACAGGTATGTTACAGTATCAAATGATTGGGCGTATAAAAACTCTGAAAAGTGTCCTGATAACAAAAAATGAAGGACACCGACTGACGCACAGGAGATGTAAAATGAGACGCCTATCTTGTGAAGGCCTGGAGAAAATGACATGTCCCCTGGTTCCAAATACTGACAACTTTGTATAAGAGTCACTCTGTGAAATGTAAAAAATGTTTGACCTGTAAAATTGCAACAAAATTTGATTACATTACATTTCTCAGCTTCTACATCAGCAGGCTGCCAGAGGAAATTGACTATATATATATAAAAATCTTGTTCTTTGCTGTCAATGGTATGTTTTTTGTTTGAAATTAAATTATTGGAGAGAATTCTTAACCAACGAGAAGCAAAACCTAAACACAGATGTCAAACTTTATTCAAATAAAAGCTTAAAGACAGTCAAATAAATTACTGATTTAGAATTGATCTGGAAAAATTTACTTAGGGGAAGCCAAGAGCGCTAAATGTTTTCAAAGCTAGCTAAGTGTGTAGAAGAACCCATTATGATCTGATTAAACATCTGGGACACGATTCCATAAGGTATATTTGGTATAAGCAACACTGAACACCACCAAAAGAACACCAGACTCACAGTAAGACGTGGTTGTGGCAGGGTCATGCTCTGTAATTAGCTTTCCTCAGATGGTACTGAGATCTTTGTACGGCGAATGAAATTATGATCAGTTTGAAATACCAGACAGTTTTGTGTCTGATAAGCTTAAGATAAAGATAGATTTCCCTGTCCTAATCAACAAAAGATTAAGTTCATATGGGGAAAATGAAAGCCTAAGGATGGCCAAGGCAGGATCTTCTATAAGATCTACCTTTTAATGCTTTCTCCACACATGTGAATACAGCTTTAAGTCACACTGCTTTGCTATTGAGCATGAGCTTTGCGAAGTGTTTGCATAAAGAAAGAAAGAGTGAAAGCAGGACAGAGTGGAACCTCAATGGAGACAAAAAGCAAAAGCAAACATGCTTGTGTGAATTTGTACCAAAGCACTCACTCTATTCAGCTCCAGCCCGAAAGAGTTGTCTCAGAAACAACAATAGTGGGTAACATGATCTTTCATTACACATTGTGTAAACAGTGTAAACTATCAGTGCTGCCAGTCAGGATGATTGATTGCGGCCTGTCACGGGAGAAGAGTGACACGTCAGGAAAAAGAAAAAGTTTTTCTCTCAACAAAGCGAGGCGCATTCAGGCTGCCACAGAAAGCGGTGATTAATGCGTTCTCTCTGGGTAATCCCACACCCCTGGCTAATGAAGGAGGAATCTATCATCCGTGTTGCAGTGGCAGATGTCACAAGGACAGCAATCCAAGTGCATGGGAACAATTTACTTTCTTTTCTCTAATTGTTCCTGAAATGTGTGACAAGTTTGGAGAAAAACACTTGAGTCGACGGTTCCTGAGGGCAGACACAACAACAGCGGCCACTTCAATACACAATCCA
Organism: Girardinus metallicus; assembly: GCA_903067095.1. Classification (NCBI taxonomy): domain Eukaryota; kingdom Metazoa; phylum Chordata; class Actinopteri; order Cyprinodontiformes; family Poeciliidae; genus Girardinus; species Girardinus metallicus. Next base: position 44,609 of record CAEGAE010099928.1, read on the forward strand.
GCCATTCTCTGCTTTAAAGTATCACTTTGAATACTGGAAGCACTCAGAGACAAGAACTGCCATTAGGCCACTCTCTATAGCTATTGCATTCTTTGAAATTTTTGCTGTACGCCGCTCTGAGAGGCTGCCAAAGTATAAAGCTGCTTAAATAAACTCTATGCAAAGTGCAAAAACTAGCCTTGTACTCCTTCATGCTAACAAGGGAAAGAGCAGGGAGTTCATAAACAATTCGTCTGTGCTTCATTAAGCTCGCTAGGCCCCATAATCAAGTGCAAAGCAAAGAAATTAGGCAGCAATTAGAGAAAAGAGTTGAAGCTGAGGGATCATGATTCAACTCCCTGAAGAATATGTCTTATGAAACATCCAGCTGCAGCCTGAGCAAAAACAGCTTTGGATTGATTGTTTACAAACTGTAGTTTTCCAGAGGCTACACTGCTGTAAAAACTCTTTACCCTCTTACAGATTTCTTCTGTTTCTACTGTTTTTTGCCTTTACTTTTAAATATTTCATAATAAACTATGTTAAATATTATATAAAGATAAGCTGTTTTGTTTCTCTTACAAAGAAAAAAAGATGTTCAAACCAATCTGTGAAAAAGTAATGTCCACTCTTAGTGGCAACAACTGCCAATGCATGTCTGTGATAACTATGATGAGTGTTTTTTTTCTCTTTTTAGAAATTTTGGCTTACTCTTCTTTGCAGAATTGTTTTTATTCATCCACATTGGAGGGTTTACAATCATTAGCGACCTGTTTAATGGCAGGCCACAGTATCTCATTTTTGTGTTAGCTATTTGTAGGTGCACTTGTTGGTATCCTTTGCACCATGGTCCTGCTGTATAATTTGGGATTCTATTAATTAAAACAGGCTGTACAGGTCCAGAAGCAGAAAAGTCCACCCAAGCCATCACACTACCACCGTGTTTAACTATTGGTGTGATCTTTTATCTGAAATACTGTGCTAGCATTGCCCCAGATTTACCAGAATCCACAGCTTCCAAAAAGTCCCACAGTGCACAAAAGTCCACAACTGTTTTTACCTTAGAACTGTCCACTGGATGGCATTTTTCTCCCCAGTCTCTTTCTTTTCTACTGTTAAATCTTGAACAATGACTTAACCACATGAGGTCTGCAGTGGTCCAGATGCTGTTCTGGGTTCATTTGTGACTTCCTCGATGAATACATGTTGTGTTTGTTTGTATTTTGATAGCCTGGTTGATCCAAAATATTTTTGTTGCTATTCAATGCTTTCATGTTTTATAGATAAAGCTCTCACTGTGGTTTATTGGACTCCCAAAGCCTTAGAAATTACTTTGTAATTTTTTTCACACTGATAAATGTCAAAGTCTTTGTTTGAGATACGGTGTTGCTTTTGGAGATCATTTAGCCTACTTCATGCTGTCACGCGGGTTCTACTCAAGTAATTTTTTACTGTACAATAACTAGGCTTAGATAAAGCCCGGGAAGATTAATCAAGACTCTGTATAACACACTTAATTGAGACACATTGGCTAAAGGTATTTTTTTCTTTAAAAATAATTGCTACAGGCACATTTGTATTTGAGTAAATACGAAACAGCATGTTGTATTTAGTCAAGTTATTTTTGTCTGATACGATACTTTGGTGATGTAAAATGTTTATGATAAAAAAAGCATAACAGAAAAAAATCTAAAAGGGAGAGAATACTTTTCACTGTATTTTACTTTTGTTTTAAATATTTTGTCTTCTCTCCATGTTGCTTCATTTTGATTGCTGAAAATAGGGTTAGGCAAAATAAAAAGACCATATTTTCCATTTAGGAGCATGAACATCTAATTAGTACGAAAGAGGCATGGCAGCAAAGTCCAAATATGCCACAGCTGTCTGTCCTCACATCATTTAATTTGATCTGGTTTCATGCCTGTTCATATTACACTCCTGATAAAAACAGCAACACTCTCAAACATCTGCTCGCCTGGGAAGCCTGTTGATTATCCATTCAGCTGGAGGTCAGATGGCGCTCAGCTCATGCAGCTTCACAACTGAGCTAATAAATCAATTTCTGGAACAATTATGAGTAATTGTGTGCGCTTTAAATTTTAACAGTCAGTTTAGGAGGCTCTGCGTGGTGTGAAATATGTGAGCAGGTTGAGTCATGGTCTAATTGTGCTTGTTTTTGTGGACAGTGACCCAGTTATGACCTCTGCGCATACAAGTGCGCCTCTTCTGGTGTTGCTTTAGATCACACAATGTGTTGATAGAAAGATTAAAGGCTCAGGCTGGAGTGTAAATCTTACACTTGACACATCAAATAAAGAGGAAGCCATCCATCAGGTGTAATTTTAACTTCCTAAATATTACACAGCCCTGTAAAAGTATTATACCACTTAAACTTTTTAAAATGGTCACATTACAACCAAAAAAATCTTTAGTGTAATACATTGGGGCTTCATGAGAAAGACCAACACAAAGTAGTGTGTAATTATGAGGTTAAGAAAAAATATACAGGGTCAGCTAACTTCCTGCAAATTAAAGTTGTGTTAGAAAACTTGAGAACAAACAGCATCATCCAGAAAATGGGAAACTTTGCATGAATTTACATTGAGCCCCGGTTGAATCAATACATTTTGTTTACAGCTGGAGGTATTCTAGGCTGTCTTCCACATCTAGACGTTATATTATTTTTGCCCATCCCTTTTTGCAGAATAGCTAAAGCTTTGTTAGACTGGATGGAGAATATCTGAAGTCTTGCCACATATTTTAACAAGTTTGCCCCATTTTCAGCTCCATCCATCTTCCCGTCAACACCAGAAAAATATGTATAAGTGTCCGTGCAGAAGCATCCCCAATGCATAATTTTCCCACCAGCATGTGGTGGTTCTCTTCCACAAACAGCATGTAGGCCAACAAAATTAATTGTGGTCTCATCTGAAAACAGCACTTTATTCCACCTTTTCTGTGTCCTCTACATGATGTGTATGTTTAACAGGACTTTTTATGGCTTTTTTCAACATTTTCTAATTTCCTCTAACCGCTCTTTCATAAATATCAGATTTTTGACACACGTGTCTAATACTTGTCCTGTCAACAGATTATCTCACGTGAAGATTGAATCTCTGCAACTCCTACAGAGATTCTGATCAACACTGACCTTACCAAAGATGTCAATTTTTATGATTGACCATGTCTTGTTAGGTTTGTAATTACAAAATATTTGACTGAATTGAACAGAACTGAAGTTGATCAAAATATTTGACTTAAAAAAATTTTTTCTGTCTTTTTCTTTTATTTTTGTCATTAATGACTCATGTTTGTGAATGTTTAAACAGATGCAACATAAAAACTAAAACATATTTGACTAATCTTTCACATGTTTCTGATTTTAAAAAAAACAACAAAAAAACATTTGTTGAATGGAAAAAGAAAATCCCATAAATAACTAAGGTGAGTAATAAGGGAGCAAAATAGCATTTGTAGGTTTAAATCATAAGAATTGTTAAATGTTTGGTAGTGCTGTAGTTGTTTAAGAGATTTATTTAGATATTTGTCAGGACAAAATAAGCTTAGGTTTTTATTGTATTTTTGGAAGAAGAAACCTTTTTTCACAATGACGTTAAAAAGAAAAATTAAATCAACCTCAGTGGGATAAAATCTCAAAAACACTTTCTGGTTTTAATATGACAAAGCAGGAAAACATTGAGATGGTGTGAATACTGAGTCAGTGGGTGAACAAAAGCATAAAAGCTCTTTGTAGAACCATGCTGGAGGTTAAAAGGTGATATTGTGGGTATGTTTGTTTTGGATTTTTAAAGCAGCATTTTGTGACAGTTGTGACAAATCAACAATTTACCAGGCCTGATTTTGTATTCAAACCTACCATTTCTTTATTAGTTGTTCTGTTAGTCTATACCAAGTTTTGTTACTTTACACAATTTAATCTACGCAAATGTGAACTTTTTTTTTTTTTCATAAAACAACAAATAAACATTTGTTTTTTTGTTGTTTTAAAAACAACAACTCTTTCTTGGATAGAGTTGTAAAACTGCCTCAGGTAGCATGTTATTTACAGGTTAAAATTCTTAGGAACCCAATAAAAATTTATTTATGCATATTTGCTGCTCTACATGCATGTTCCTTTCTTTTTAACATCTCTCCTCTGGGGGTTGGTATGTTGGGTTTTTGCTTTGGTGGAAATTTGTTAGAAAAAAAAAATGACAGAAACGTATTTTCCTTACAAAGGTTAAGGTATTAAACCTTTTCAGAATAGCCTGTACATATTATAAATCAAGCAGACGTAAAATGAAATACAGAGGGTATGATAGTGCAGTTGTCCTTTGGCTGAGGCTAACACCCAGCTGTTATCATAATCAAAACAGCTGGACCCACTGTCCTCATGATCTCATCAAGGCTGAGTCAAGTAAACACTCGTGGAGAGATTAAGCATCAAAGGGCTGCCAAACAAGACTGAGTACCTGGCAGAGGTCCTGAACTGTGGGCTGGTTGTTCGAGCAGGCAGATCAGTGTGAGGTCAGTAGCCGACTTCAAACAGCAGAAAAATGTGCCTGCAGAGCAGCAGGTGGAGCTCATAAGAATGAATGTTTCAGGCCTTCAAATATGACCATTGAATCACTGCAGTTAGAAGCTCGTACCATTTTTTTAAACCAATGCTTCTAAATAATGCAGTGAGGACAGCTTTTGTTGCTCATTACTTTATGGAAAATAATTCCTAACCCTCAACATTTCAGACTGTGCCACAACCTGAGTGCTTTTAAGTGATGTGTTCAGTGATACGTTATCAATTGTTAATTGTAAGGAAAACAACAGTTTTCCTTACAATAGGTGGTTTAGATGGTTTTCAGAATTTAGCATAGATATCTAAAAAGTGTGGCAAGCATTTGTATTCAGACTAATTCAAAGTTAGAACGTTTCCTTTCTTCTTTGCAAAATAACTCAAGGTCAGTCAGCTGCAATAGAGGATCCATGAACATCAACCTCAAAAAGTTCAGTCTACTATATGAACATCCTTTTATCTGAATTATTTCATTGTAGCTCTGTGTGATTATCTATGATTGCCATCCTGCTGAAGGTGAACCTCCACGTAGTTTAAATTCTTTTTCCACTTCTAAAAGGTTTTGTTCCAGGGTTGTCATTTATTTAATTAAATCCATCTTTCCATTTACTCTGACCTGCAACTGTCAAATAAGCATATTTATTTGACAGATGCATGGTAATGATACCGTCATTACCATGTTTCGCTGTGAATATTGTTGGTCCAGGATTATATAGACTGCTAGGTTTTTGCCACACATAGCGTCTTCTACATAGAGCTTTCTTCATGTCACTCTACTTTCAGACCAAGTTTGTGGAGTGCACGACTAATAGCTGTCTTAGTGATGCATTCTAAACTGTGGCTCTCTGCGGCTCTTTCAGAATTAGCATGGGTCTCTTGGTTGCTTCTCTGATTAATGCTCTCCCTGCTTAGCCTGTCAGTTTAAGGGAAGGGCTATGTCTTGGTAGGTTTGTAGTTTTATCATTGTTGTTTCTCCTTTCAGATGATGAATTAAACACAGCTCTGAAAGATGTTCATAACTTGGGATGATGTTTTTTAACCTAAACCTGCTTTAAACTTTGTCACAGCTTTTTTTTTTTTTTCACAGCTTTATTTTGAGCTGTAAGATAGTTGGTTGCAATAGATGCACTGTAACAAATTATGCCCTTCCTTTGTGGCAAATTAAAGAAGTATTATCAACTCTACTACACAAGACTCTTACTTAAACACGATCTTTGCGAGCAGTGTGAAAGTACATATAAATCTGCCATTACTGAGCTTAACTTTGGCTGAATGATAAAGTGGAGTTAGTTGGAGGTCTTCTTTGTTTGGACTCTTTTGGCTGGTGCTTTTCCAACTCAGTCTCCAGGGAAGCAACAGCCCTTCTCCCAAAACAGATGAACACGAATCAGTCAGGACAAATTCAAACAATGTCACAAGTAAGATAGGACGCGTGATTCAGATATGAAATATTGTTTTAATGTAACAGTTTTTCAAAAAGAACTTTTAATGGACAGTTTAATAAAAAAGAGGTAGTTTTTACCTCTCCCTGAGGTGTCTTGTTTATCACCTGACCCCTTATAGTATAAATATGTAACTGTACATCAACCCAGTCATGGAATTTTTAATCATAGAAGGCCAGCCTGGGATAAAACTGTACGCCCTGAACTTAATTAAGAAATCCTGACCTCCATGAATGTGTTTTGTCGCTTCAATGTGAAACACTTTCAAGTCTAAGAACACTGCACAGACTGAACAGACGCTGTCTACTTTGATGTAGGCTTATGCATATAAAATGAGGTCAGATTCTGGTCATTAAAAAGAACTCCTTTACACAGGACATCACGCTACAAGAGGCAATTTCTTCAAAGGGATTTGACTCAGGAGATTTCAGAGGGATTATGACAGGAAGGCATGTATAAACAAAGCAATGTGAGAAGAAATAAAAAAAAAATGGGTCAGATAATTCCTTCTGTCACAGTTATTACATGTCTCAATTATTCAGTTCAAGGAGAAGTTACAAGGGATCTTTTACCGGAAAGGAGAACAAGACCAGCTGCATAGCCGGTTGACTCTTGGACCATTTATTCATTTCTGTGCAGGAACTTTGGTATGTTGTTTAACTTTACAACATAGAACTTACTTCTGTTGAGTTAAATAAATTATCTCAAAGAGGATCAAGAGTAGGGGTGTAAAAATTTATCTCTCATGCATCTCTCCCGAAATATCAGTTTGGTTGCCATGTGTACCAATCAAATGCAGCATTGTTTCCTACCTGAGCATATGCATAACGATTATGTGCGGAACTACATGTGCAGTGCAATGTTCTGTAGCGCAACTTTAAAAAGTGACACTCAAAAAACTGAATTACTCACCTTAAACAATGCCAAGCTACATGTAAACGTCACTGGAACTGGAGAATCATCTGCTCAAGTTCAAATCCAGCTGCTTGTAGCATTGAAGCAATCCAAACTGTTATGGTTTCATTCTGCATACATATCTTGATCACTGTTCTAATATGAAAACAACTCTAAACTGATTTAGACCCTTTTCAATTCTCAAACATCTGCACAGGGTTATTTAAAAATTATTGACCATTGTCATGTGGTTTTATTGTTGGAAAATCCATCCATCCATTAAAGGAAAAACTCCTACCATTGCCGTCACCATTGCCCCCAGACATATGTAAGCTTGAAAAGCCTAAATGTAGTTCATCCAGGTTATTTCTTTGATGAATGGGGGCTTATGGGTTTTCATATTTAGACTCTGGAGATTTTTCAGCCTTTGCTACAACATTCACAACAACAAAGAGCGAGAATCTGTGTCAAAGAACAAGGCTTTAAATTCGTCTTTCAGACCTAAATTAATATTGCTACTTAATCAATTTCTATAGCCTTAATTGTTCCAGAAATACGTCACTGTATGCCTGCATTGTGATCGCTGTTTGAAAATGTACATTTGCTTTGGCAGAACTTCCCATGACCTGACTCTTCTCAGTCATTGTTAGCCTCTCAAGCCTAACCCTTGAAACAATAGATCACTTCTGGCCTAATGTGCAGTTACATGATGAAAAATAAATATTACATCAGAGAATCCCACTATGCTGTCATTCAGATAATCCTTTTTGTCAGCAGACGTCCAAAGCAAACCTTTCTGTAAGGTCTTGCTGTATGATAAATAATTCAAGGTGTGGGCATTGTTAAAAACAGCACTTAAGAGGGGGGAACTGGTTAAAGTAAATATTAGTCATAGTTTAAATAAATGCTGTATGCATTATAAAGGGCTGTCTGAACTCATACTAAAGCCGAAGCTTGTTAATGGATACAAAGGTCTCAGAAGAGCTAGACTTTAAATAGATTTGTCGTTACATACTTTTGAAACTCTAAAAAGTCAGTTAACAGGACAGACAGATGGAGGCAGAATATTATTTGTATAGTAAAAAAAAAAAATCTAAGGTCATACTTCCCAAAGTATGACCTTATTTTAGGTCATACTTTAGGAATGACCTAAAGTAATTATCATACTTCCTAAAGGATTAAAACATTGGGTGTTTTGTTAAAATTCTCTTGAGAAAGATTTATTATTAACAATTCTTTGTACACTCTGAGGAAGTAAATGAATACCCTTCTCAGCAATCACAAGTAATTGTCATGAACAGAAGACCAAGTTGACAGCACAAGTTCTCCTTCATTTGAATAAAAGAGAAATTACTAAAAAAAATTTAAATAAAATAAAAAATCGAACAAAAACAAAAAAAACTATGCTATGTCTTTGGTGGAGTTGGATGTTGAAATGAAACTTCAATAACACTCAAGTCAACACATATGGGCTCTTTGGTTTATAAGCCATTTCCTGCCACTGAAAATTCACAAATTCTCTCCAAGTTGTGGTCACAGTCAAAAACAAAAAAGAGCAAGATCTATACATACCTCCTGAAAGCAGGACACTTATTCTTGTTGCCTTCCTCACTCAGCTGAGGTTCTGTAAGTTCAAAACATTAAGGTGTTGACAAAATGATGGATGGAGCTTGGTGAAGTGGTTAGCAATTTTAAGGGCCCTGAAAACTTTTTTTTTTCTTTTTCAAAGCACAAACAAATGACTACTCCGTATTTCAATCAACACTGCAACATTCTTTGTTGGAGGAGTGAGAAATCTGGTACAAGAGCACCAGAAATGTACATTAAAGGAAGACATATGTCTTAAGTGTTCAGCGTACAATATATTTAAAAAAAAAATTAGTTTTCCAAAAATAAATGTTTACCTATTGTCTAATAAAAAGTTAACTAGAATAGGATAAAGTCAGTACAGCGATTCCAATAGACCATTTTTATAAGAATCACTTATGTCTGGTTTTGTCCATTGTTCAATCTGAGCTAATAGTATTTCAGTCTAATATACCAAGAGGTTTAAATCAGAACATGCCAGCACTTAAATTTGATCAACTCACAAGACACAGCAAGTTTTTTTTTTTTTACTTCATTCTATAACTGACCTGTCGGGGGCAGCAACGTGCCAGAGCTGCTTGAACTATCATGAACAGCAGAAGAAAAACTGAACACCTATGTGATTATTGATGCGACCACTTAGACTATGGTAATGTCTGTTCTATGGTGGCTAATAAATAATCATTAGGAAGTACAATGTTCAATGCAAAGTTCATGAAGCTGGAGGGCAACTCACTCGCACATTTTCTCTGCACTAGATTAACCAAAAAAAAAAAAGTGATATTCTGAGCTGAATTATCAACAGTTCATATAAAACAGAGATTCCATCACATTGCAACACTCTGGACAAACAGCCATGCACCCACACACTCACATCTGAAGAAAATTTAGAGACCACTTCACTAAATAGTCATGTTTTTGGACTGTGAGAGGAAGCTGAGTACTCAGAGAACCCATGCATGTGCAAGGTGAGCATGCAAATGCCATGCAGAAAGACCCCAGGCCGAGATTTGAACCCAGAACCTTCTTCCTGCAAGGCAACAGTGCTGTCCACTGTGTCATTGTGAAATCTTTTATTACCGCTGTTAATCCATAATCCAAAGCTTCACTAGGTCAGAAGCATTTTCAGGAAACTCTGGGGAAGGTTGGGATGGTGATGTTTTGAAAACAGCAAGGGCAGTCCAACTATGATACTTCTGAGTGTATGTCAGCAAAAGAAATCATATATTTTTCTTGATACTGATGCACGGAGTTACAATGTTGAAATTGCATAAAATGTTCAGAGGTGCAATGTGATTCAAGTTAAACTAAAGGCTTCTTCAGTCTCCACTAGAGGTCTCTATGGCTCATCCCCTTCTTATTAAAGGTTTCCCCTTACAGACACTTCCGCGTTTCCACAGTGCTATATTTCCAAAATGTGCAGAAGAGAAATTTGCACAAAAATTATAACTACCACAACAACAAATACTAAATTAATCTGATTGTGTCTAAATACATTAGATCAACAGAAATATAATGTCATGCTATACGTTTCTGGATCCCTTCGAATCTTTTAGAACTTGAATTAACTCAGTGGCCCAGAATCCAACATTTCCTGATAACCCCAAACAAACAGTGCTCAAAACGAGTCAATGATTTAGGCCTCACAGAAGAATAAACAACAAGCTTCGGCAGAGGCGGGATGCCTGGCATGGTGCAGCATTCTTCACACGCTGGCAGCATGAGCGATGCGGGTCACTTAGCGAGTGGCCAGGATTCAAAACAAAGAAAAGGGCCCAAGCAATGGGGTCCACTGGATAAATTTGTCAATGTCTTGTGCCTTAAGGCACCCAGCCTTGCCTGACCCCAACCTCCATTCTCAAGATAAATACCTCTGTCACCATTCACCTTCAGTCCCTGGACACAAATTTAACTTGTCATCCATCATCCTTGTACTGAGGTATAATTTTCCCCCCTTGCAGTAATGAGTTTAAGACCCTTGAAAAGAGCAGGGATGGAACCTCACTGCTGAACATGACAAGGCATTTTGGAAACCAGATTTTTTTTTTCCTCTCTTTTTGTGGCTGCTATTTGTATAAAATTGCTTGATCTTAGCGCTCCCTGCTGCAAAGGTTGCCAACTGGATAAATGATTGACTGTGACATTCAAAGCAACTGTGGGTCCATACAAAGTTCAAACCGCGGAAGGTGTAAAGCTCTGGGTATTTGTTTCTCTCAAATGGCCCCGCCTGACAACCTTGTATGATAATGTGCCCACGGTACATCATCTTAATTGACACTTAAATCTGTCAGTAGCCTTACAAATGCCGACCTTCTTGGGGGAACAAATCCTTTTTAATGTGCATTCGCTGTGAGTGATTGTGCATGGGGAGGATGGTTTTCTCGGGAATGAGAGGATACAGAGTAGATAGAGAGAAAACTGTCAAGATAACCAATGTAGTGCAAACAGAATCATACAAGGTAAAGCGATTGTTCAGAAATTTTGAAGCTAGGTTTTGTTTAAAGGCAATTTATATCCAGCTGGCATTCGATAAACTTCTTGCTGTCTTCTATTAGTATAAACCAGATTGCTTGGACTTAGAGGGTAAAACTAATGGCTAGTCCAAGAGAGCCAAGATCAAAGTGTACTTCTACAATCTTAAAACACCAGCCTCAAAAACATCCTAACTAACTTAGCTGACTAAGTTTGTGTTTATTTATTACAGCCAGGTAAATAAAATAGCAGCCACGTTAATAACTATGCTGTTTTTGAGCTCAGAGAAAGAAAGCAGAATATGCTTGTTCTTTGACCCTTTCAGACTATCTATTAGTTTAAGCATCTGAGACCAGCTAATGTGGATTTACATTAAATGCAGATGTAAAAAGTTATCTACTGCATGTAAGATGTTAACTTTTCAAAACCATCTGATAGAACCCCTTGGAAAATCAATTTAAAGCAAATTATTTTAGTTTTCTTATGTAAAAGTCCACACTAGCTAAGAGTCTACTCAGGAAGAAAATAATATTACCTCTGAATCTCTTTTCCCCTGTCTGATTAGGATATTTTTGCCCAGTAATGTTATTAGCGACCCGGTTAAAAAGGAGCCGCTGTGCACTGTGGGTTGGCTTATTAATTGTTGTTTTCATGTCACCAATGCTGTGTGCACCCGGTGATTTAATCAGCTAAATTCCCTGCCATGGGAGCTGCGGCTGGGGCCAGGTTTAACGCTTTAGGTGTAATAATAATATATTGGCAATGAAGCTGTCATTACAATTCATTTCTAAAAATAATTTACATCTTTGTGCAGTGGATAACACTGATTAGCCAAATGAGATGGAGTTATCACCACGCTGCTTCATTGCGTAAAAGCTGCCATTTCATTAATTCAATCACTGCTTGCTCCTTGCAGCCCCTGAATGTCTGCTCATCGTGAAAGATTGCTCTGACTGGCTGACAGTCTAGGGCAAAATAGTAGGCCTATTATCACATGGACATTGTTAAGGTTTAAGTTGTATGTGTGCCTTCTGCTTCCTGAAGGGCTATAATGACCTGGGGGCAGCAGTGTCTATCTCACTTGCAGGTACGATCTTGTTTAGCTCAATTCCCAATGGACTTGCACCTTTCTCTCTCCTCAGAGGCCTGATCTGGCTTCTTTACCCTCACCTCTGTCACCTCCGTGGCCCCTTTCTCTAATCACAACGCTTCTCTCCGCTCTGAGGCTGCATGTTATCAGAGGAGACAAGGCCTCTGGTACTTGCCGCAATTAACCTGGGGCCTTGTTACGAATACAGTCTTTGCAGAGAGTCAGTCTCCATGGGAAAATAGTACAAACAAGACATGGCTACTTTGCACTCATTAATGATAGTAAAAGTGATAACAAGGGTCACAGACAATACATATGCACATCATAGAATAAATCAAGCAAGGTGCTAAATGCAGAAAGGAGACTTCTCTAGGAAAAAGAAAAATTTATCTCAGCACAAAAACAGGTAAGACATCCTCAAGATTTCACAAAATGATCGTTCTAAATCCCTTCTTCAATATGGACGGATTGCAAATGCATGCTTCTGCAGCCATCTCTTCTCACAGCCAATCCACTGAATGACAACCGACAGCTACAGTGATGCAGAGGGAGGAGGACAGAGATGGATGGATCGATAGACGACCGCATATGCAGACATGCCTATTGATAAACTCCTGCTGACAACGGGCGAACTCTTTGGGCTCATTGGTGGAAACGTCAGTCATGCTGGCCATTACTTTGCATGCACTTCAGGTCGGATGTCCTCAACCCGCGACCGAGGGGTACTTGGGCCAGCCCACAAGGCCCGTAACATGCCAAAACACTTTTTTATCACTTGTCAGATGGCGTTCCACTCGGTGTCAATCCAGGCTTCTCCACTGCTGTTTGTGACAAGGAGGGAGGCTGCCTTGATGTTTGACAGTGATGAACAGATAATGCATATGACAAAGTGAAATAGGTCTGATAGACTACTAAATGAATTCACATTATCTTTACCGTTGTCCGCCTTAATTGCATTTGTTTAAAACACAGCTTGTAGTCATTTCAATAATTTTGTTGACAGCAAGTGAAGGAGTCTTAGTTTTCCCAAATATATTGATAAAATCTCAACCCATCTTGTTCTTATGAGCCCAAAATTAAGTAAGCTGTGTCATCACAGGTCTATTACTATTAACCTCACTCGTTTAAATAAACTCCAGGGTAGCTGCTTTCAAAAGTGACATAATTAATAAACTGACTCCATCTGAGTCATTTAAACTCATAATAAATACATAAGTTATTTGAAGGCTTCAGAAAATTGACCATTCTCCCCAAAATATTGCTAAAATCTCATTCTTGTGAACTCATATCTTGTGGGCATCTAAACTTGAGATCAATTAATCATTACACCCCAACTATTAAAGATTCAAAGCACAAACAAATGGCCGATATAGTTACTCATTTTTGCCACATGCAAAGTAACATCACTTCATCATGTAAACTGCACAGAACAACCTCTTGCGCTCCACTGAGACATACATTAAGCGTCATTTTGTTAAACATAAATAATTGAATATTTGTACAACTATTCATTATAAATATCTTGTCTGTCCTGTGCTGTTGGCTTAATTCAAACCAATGTAAACTGAAGGCTGTGATCTATTCACTGACAGGTAATGGCTTATCACTGTAAGAGGTCCCAACAAGCTGCAGACCAGAGAAGTCATGTTTGTACCTTAATGAGGCCATTCTTGGCCGAGGAATGGCAGTCAAATCTAAATTCTGCTCGGGGAGCTCAGGGGAAAAACGCCTGATGAATTTGTCAATACAAGAAGAGTGATGGGGCTCATATGTGTGTAATGGACTGGATGTTCCACAGTATTGCCTGTCAAGACAGGGAACTATAATGAATGGCACACTGGAGCATAGCTGTAAATACATAATTCTCTCACATTCATTTAAAACGGTGAGGCATTGTTGGTTAAAATTCCAATAAGTTTTTCATATTACTGGGGCAAATTTAGATGCTCTTTAATGTTTGAAATCACATTATTACAAAAACTACAGACATTTTGTGACAAATATCACACAATGTGAAATCTTTAACAACCTCATTAAATATAGTAGAGCACACAAATATTCATGTTTCAGTCATTTAGTCAGTTTTCTTGGTAATAGAACATTCATAAAGTCACAGTTTTTGTTAGAGAATCATATGAACACTAAAGCTTTCATCAACCCACTGGAAAATCTCTGGAAAATAGGAAGATGGTACTTTGAGAAGGTTTAGATTACCACAAAGTAGCACATAATTGTGCAGTAAAAGAAATGTTATCAATTAATTAAAAAAGTAAAAATCATGGTGTGCTTAACAGTCAAGAGACCCAATTTAACTCTGGAGGAGCTGCAGATATCCACAGCTCAGGTGGGACAATTTGATTACCAGATAACTATTTAAAAATTGATCGTGGTAGCATCAGGGTATGGCAACGCCTTTCTTCAAAAGGGATAGGGAAGATGGTCAAAGATGGACGAAACTAAATGGATGCCAGTCCTCAAAGAAAACGTTTGAGACTGCAACAGACTTTAAAAAAAAGTCACCGTCTAGTAGATGTACAGCCTCAGCTACTATGAAATGGTTTAGATCAAAGCATGTTTATGTGCTCATCAGTCCAGACTTAAAATTAATGAAGAATTTGTGTTAAAGAAGAAAAGACAACAGTCTGAATTGTAGAAGTGCAAACTTGGCATGCATGTATCCCAAAAAACTTGCAGTTGTACTTGCAGCAATAAGTTGGTCTATAAAGTATTTACTAAGTGGGCTGCATACTAATCATTGACCACTAGATGTCAGTAGATGCTATGCGCTGCTCCTTTAAAGTGTAAATTTTTAAATAAATTAAACGCTGATTTTAACGCCGTTTTGTTTAAGATACATTGCAAGATTCTCCTTCATGTTTTTTTTTCCTGTAAACGTTATTTTATTTATTTCTTTACTCAGCAGAAAATTATTTTACAGATAAAATTTTATAAAATGCTGTATTGTTAGATTATTTTTAAACGCCTATATCTCAAGACAATTTCTCTGAGTGTTGAACATTTTCATTTTATTGGACGTCAACTGGGAGTAAATGAAAAATGGAGAATGTCACAAACTGGTTTGGTGGTATGATAAAACATTTCCTGCCAAGAATGTAAGTATTAAGCATCATAGAATTTAAAAAGTAGTTGTTTAAAACGTTTTGGTTTTTTTTTATTATTGATGAGCACAAATCTTTGCATTGATATTACACCAATTCTTTCACTGTTTTAACAGATAGGGAGACCTGTGATAAAAAAAAAATGTTTAAAAAAAGTGTTTGACTAAAACCTTGAATGAATAATAGACTGCTTCCCTAGCAGAAGCACTCTTGGTGGTAGGAGGTTAATATTCTCACATGTCATTAGGTCTGCTGGCTGGACTGATGGCTCATTGAATCAGGCAGCAAATGATTTCCTCATGCTGCAGAGGACACAGCACTTCAAAGGGAAGGGGCTGAGGTCAGGACAGCGCTCCGCTTTGATTAATGACCGGGGCTCCGCAGAGGTTGCCTGTAGGTAAAAATGTGACGGTGAATTGGATGTGAAGGGGCCCGACTTTTAAGCTGGATTTGACCCACCTTCAGTAAAAAAGAACTTGCAGATACCATCACATAGGTTGGCTTGATGGCTTGTGACTGAAAAGCCTTCTGACCCCTCTGGCTTACACAATCATAAAAATGAGACTTGCCTGCTGACAAGCTACATAAAATTGATGTAGAATAAAATAAATCTTAATTTAAATAATGGCAGTGGAAATTAGATATGAGTTAATACTTCTAGAGTGACCTAACATTTTAACAACGTATCTGTTTAAGTAAAAGAAGACCTGCAAGAAAAGTAAGCTCCGCCCCCCAGGTTGTCATTCTCCTGGGCCCCATTATCACCATCCTTATTAGTTTTTGACTCAGCAGAACAAAACGTGACCACCTCAATCTTTGATCTTTCATGCGCTGACACAAATCCTTTCAAGCCTCCCGACGTTCCTCTGCTAAGGTAATTAGCACTAATTAAAAGGTTTCCAGCTGCCTCGTGTGCATTTTTTTTGTTCCTGCACAGCACATTGTCCTCACAGGTGCATTTAGTATGTTTACTGTGAGCATGTCACTCACATTCCTCCTCACTTATTCACAGTGCATGATCAAGGGGATTAGGACCATTGTTTGTGAATGGAAAAGGAAGGAAAGATCAGATACTTTCAGTAGAAAGCCATTTCAGGCATTATTTATAATGTAAAAGTATTTATTTGTGAGTTAATAGTTAAATGTGGACAATAAGTTATTTTGTTTTTAATCTGTTTATGGACTGTGTGAGTATGTGATTAGAGTACGTATTTATAAAAATACCATCGCCAAAGTATTTTATTAGGTTTTAGATGATACACCAACTTGAAGCAGCACAAGCAGCTCTGTGTGAGCAAGCGTTTAGGCACCCCCAAATGGCTAATATATGAATATTAGATCCCCAAGGGAAATTAAATAGAAAAAAGCATGCTTCTCAAATGTAAATCGGCTGCTTAAAGTTACAAAAAAATACTAAAAAAGCAAATGCGCTATTGCCATAGTAACGCATCATAACATCTGACCAACAGTTAAAAAAAAGAAACGGCAAACATCCTTCCAGCCGCAAAGCATCCAAAAATTGCATAAAAATGAAATTTAGTGTTTCCAAAACAGAAAAGCAAGGAGGAGGGGAATAAATCGCAAGGAATGTAACCGAGATACAGCAACAAGTTTGGATAGACAATTCGTTTCCCCAACATTCCGGAAAAGCAACCTTCTCTGAACACATATTTTCCAAGTTTGTAGTTGTTAGAAAAATGTAAATATCTATAGTAAAAGGTCTGCTTTTTATAGCACCTTATCTAGACTTAGGACTCCAAAATGCTTTACATTACAATCAGTCATTCACACACATTCACATTCTAATGGTGGTAAGCTACATTGTAGCCACAACTGCCCTGTACATTAGTGTACTCTTTATATTGGAAAAAAATCAGTTATAATAAGGTTAAATGTTTGCAAACAAAATGCAAACAAGTTCTCGTGGTTTGAATGCAATGCACTCTTAAGCTAATAAAATGTCATTTACAAATGACTGACTAAGGATTACCCTCCTTAATTAAATAAAACCCAGTCGGCCACATGACCAACAATCTTTTAAATTCACTTGTAAATCAAACCAAAGAGCTTATAAACAACAGTAGCAGTCATTTCCTTGTCTGCTTCAGTTACATGTGAAGTGTTTTTAATTGTGTAATGAGCCAATTTATCTGAAAAAATTGCCACTTTAATGCCTCACATGAAACCTGTCGCCCATGCCACCCGCCGACATGTCAAACTGGGATTAAACGTCCCCCATAATCAATCCTTTGTGTTCAAATGAGCCCATTGTTTATTTGCACCTTGGGTGACAGGCGTCAAGGGCAAGCAGCGCTGCAGTGACACGGGACGTGGCAAAATGAATACTTCAAGGATCCACTTAAGCACATGCTAAAGTTTTTGTTCTAATTTCTTTTTCCTACTGTTTGCAGCTCTGGACTGTTCCTGATTTGAATTCGCCTGCTGCCAAGCTCTCCTTCCAAGGAAAATGCAATTTAAAAAATTTAGGAGAAGGAAAAAAAACTGACGTGAGTGTAATTTAGGACTGATGTGAGACACATATTTCTAAATAACCACCTTCCTAGTTTATCATTCTGGGAAGCTGAGGAAAAAGTCTTCATCTGCAAAATACAAAATTAAATCATTTTTATCCCCTCTCTCTCTTTTATGAAGCATTTAAGGGTTATTTAGAGCCCAGGAGAACAACTGAATTTCTACAGCAGTTGTTATGCAGGAGATCATCTTTCCATCTAAGCAAAACAGATTTTTGTCTGAGACCGAAGCACCAAGTCTTCAGTGGAGCAGAAATATTAAGCCTGGGCAGCAGAAGACACTTCTCTGGGTCCTTAGGAACTACAGTAAATCTTCAGACAACTTATCCAAATAAAAGCCACTCTGCATGGAGGGACCAGAAAAACAGGAACCTAAATAAATAACCAAGATCAATTAGCAGACCATGAGCTTCAGAAACTCCCCAGAAAGACACCCATCTCACATCAGTGATGAAATATTGAGACTGACAAGTCTAAAGGAGCCACCATGTAAATCTTTAAAGCCAATGTAGGTTTGAAAATGATGTGTGCAGGCATGCAGAAGGAAATGAGAGATAAATGGAGGTCATTACCAGAACATATGTACTTGTTTAAAGAAATAAAATTGAGAAAAAAAAAAAAACTTGACAGAAGAAGAAAATCAGCAAACCATTATCTTGGCATTTAAAGGAACATCTTTCAATAACAAAAGGAGAGACCTCCTCTAACAGTAGTTTCCAAACTTAAGATCAGGACCCCAATTAGGGCCAAAATTATGTAAATTGTGGCTCCAAACTGTTTTCTTGACAATAAGTTGCATTGTTATTTTTCTTTTTGTCTGAGCTAACTGAAGAATAAGTTGTTTGATTGCTTGTGTTTGGGTATTCTGGTGCCCCTTCCATCCACCACATGTGAAGCAATGACATATTGTGGGGAAGGAAACTTCATGGACTTAAAGAGTCTGAGTGTTGTTATAGAGAGTCTCTTCAGTATGGTTCAACAGTTAGCTATCAAATTTTTGCAGTTAAATAAGGGACAATTTTCCACTAAATTAACCATAATTTATTTTTCATAACACCTTAATGTAATGCATTATGGGCATGTATACTTAGCTAGACAGTTACCTTAATCCTGTAAATTAGCAATAATTACAGTACCAGTATAATACTGCTGTTCAAATTTAACTCTTACTGCAGATTCACAGTAGATACTGTACATGCACTGCATTACGGGTATACCTTGAATTACTTGGTGTAATTTTGTCACTGTTCTCAGATTAAATACTTCTGTTTTTAGCATGCTACATTACTAAGCTAATGTACAACACTCATAATAAACTCGTGATAAACAGAGCAAAAAAATCGAAATGAAAGGCACATAATATGCTCACCGATTTCAATGCGACACGTTTGGGACAGCAATATGGTGGCTCTCAGTCCGGACGCGTGGGGCACTAGATAATGTAACAAGGCATATTTTTCATGCTTTAACCTCAATAATATGAACTATCATTGCGAATAAAGTAAGAATATACTATATTTTAGGCTTTACCTTCTGCTGAACGGAAAACGAGATGAACTTCCAGGAAACCAATAGCTAATAAGAGCTAACGAGGCTAACGAGGTAGCTCTAACAGTGCTCGGCAGAAAAACTGAGTTTACTCACTTCAACAACTTCCAGCTTAGAAGTCGGATGATAAACAGCAATTCTATCTGCAAAAGGGTTTGTTTCAAGTTCGTATCTATTACTTTTTCCGTCTTAACCAACACAGACTCTCACGCTGCACAGCTTAACAGTCTCCTCCTCATGGCGGATCTCTCCCGCACACACTGCTGCAGACGCGGGGAAGAAGGGCGGGACCTACAGCGGCAGTCTGTATTCTGATTGGTTGATACGCACTGGAAACTAAACTTCCTATTGGCTAGGTATACTACCTAGCTTCCTCGTCTCTGTTTCTTAAAGAGACATTCCCATTTTATGTGGGTTACACATACCGTCAAAGTGTTTGAAATCACAGTTTTTACTACAGTCATTTCCCACTACATTTCTCTGTGTGCAGTACACTACTTTCTGTAACATAGGAATGGCACAGATCTCTACAGATCAATTATTGTGCACCGTTTTTCACAATATTTCTATTACTAGACTCGACTAATTATTTTTTAATCATACTAAAATTGGCAAGCAACAATATTATAACACAAAGTGATTCTATCTTTGATCACCAGGTCAGTTACTTTACGTATAAAAAAATATTATTAGTCTTAAATCTAGGCATATTTCTGTGTTTTGAATGCTATTGCCAACAACTGTTTAAAAAAACCTGCCAGTGTCTGGTCTGACTTTAACAATTGTAATGAACACTGCAGACTTCCTGACGCTGCAGAGGACCAAATTGTGAGGCATTAGTCACAATAATGCATATGTTATAATCACAGAGAACTTACTTAAAATTCAATCCGCTTTGGCATCATTATCGTGTATCAACAAAATGAATGACTCCTTCAGAGTATGGTAATTATAATTTGATAAATCATCAGCAGAAAATTAACTAGATGTCAAAACATTCACTGGGAGGGGTGATGAATTGAGGATGATTGTGGTGATGAATTGTGTTAATCTGCGCAGTATGTATCCAGTGAAATGGCTAAACAGCCCAAGATGGATGGAGCAGAGAAGCTGCAAGGTCAGACTATAAAGCTTTGAGGAAAAGGGAAATAATGGAAAGCTCTGCCTCGGTGCATGTTTGACTTTAGTCACTTGTTTTCCTGATTTTGTTCAAATAATACTGATTCAGTTACCTGATGACATTAAAAGCCGGATATTTTAGAGCCAGAAAACATACAAAACATAACTAATTCACAATCTATCTCCTTATTTGTTTAGAAAAAAATCTTTTAATGGGAATGATGTGTAGCCGCTTACTGGCAACATCAATGTCTGTAGCAGGGTCTGTTGCTCCAACAGAAACACTTTTTGCAACAGAATTATATTTCACAACTGTACTCCTGGCTTTAAGTCAACTCAAAACTGATGGGAACACATTCATCACAGCACATTCATCATCCACAGCTATGACGAAGATCTCTGACGAAAAGTTAAAAAGTAGGATACTGAGGCAAACGGTGTGTGTTTTTATGCATGATATGTTAATCTGCTAAGAAGATGTAACGACTTTCCTCAATTTTTACTTTTACGGGTCCTGTCAGTACAAAATGTTGTTTACAGAACGCTTTAGTAAAATAAAAAATAATCCTCCCTTCCAACCATTCCTCCAGCATCTTTACCTGCAAGGATTTACTTAATCGTTTGTTTGTTTTTTGCGTCTGAGCCAAATGAAGGAGAGAGCATTTTACTGCAAAAGCTGAGCCACCACTGTTCTGCTGCATGTGCAACCTTAACCTTAAGTGACTTTTAAGGGCAAGTGACATGAGAAAATTAACTGCTCACTGACTAAAAGAGAGTAAATGATGTCACAACCCTCAGAATAATGTTTTGACTGCTACATTGCTGTATTGCAATTGAACTATTATGAGTTAAACCTGGAATGGTTTTGTTTTGAAAATAAAAACTTCCACCATCTGAGTGGTTCCCCAGTTTAAAGCATTCTGGTGGAGAAGTTGTTTGGAGAAACGGGGGGATTGATGTTGGTATGAGAAACAACTCTGCACAGAAAAAGAGCAGACATTGCAACATGAATCCTGAATGCTATTGGAATGAATATTTCCAATTAGTTTTTGTTTCAAGCAATGTGTCCCCATCGGTATAAGTTACAGTCAAATGTGGCTCACCATACAGTACTTTTAAATTCCTCCATCGGAGGCTGGTTTGTTAAATCTCTAAGCTATTTTCTTTCTTCTGATGTACTTCTCACTAAATACTCTACCATCAAAATCTTTTTTTATCAAGTCATATTTCATGTGAAGATTTTACTTATCACTCGTTTTATTCTGAGTGAATGTTGTGTTTTGCATAGATGTTCAACTTTAGCATTTCAAATGTAACTTCGCTCTTTGGTAACGTTCCCTTTAGCTGTGTGTAAGGCTGCCTTGTGTTCACTGTTTGACACATATCATGAATTTATTCATAAATTGTTTCAAGCCTGAACACAAATGATAAGGAAAAGTTGTTAAAAAATATTATATTTGTCCATTAAGATCAAGAGATGAAATATAGGTTAGTCAGCATGTTGATAATCCAATAATCTATCATTTCACCTTTGAGCACTAACACTACAAAATGCTGGTCATGTAACCCTCCCCTCCACACATCTATAATTGTTCCCCCCTCCTGGATGTTCTTGATGTGAAAGATGTTGCTGCTAAGTGGGAGAGGTCAAACACAAGTCTAGATATTTATTACATGTGCTGAAACAAGATGGAGGCAACACATTCATCACAGCACAGTGTCACCGAGGTAACACCCTCCTCACATAAAAAAGCTGCTCTCTCTTCCTAGCAGGAGCACTGGCCTTTACTGGTGTTTACAGCGACAGGCCTTGCGTTGCTTGAAAAGCAGCCGGCAGGCTGCCGAAATAATCATCTCCACCTCTCTCTGCTTGGATTTCATCGACCGAGGTGACGTTGGAAACTTTTGGCTTTTTATCGATACTTTCTGCTCTGTAGCTGGGGGAGATATTAAAGCTGCAGCAGGGCAAAGAAGGGCGTTTCTGACACTTGCTCCCTCATTTATCAGTCTCCTTCATAGGCCCCGTCAGTGACAATGAAAAGATTTCACAATACCGCAGGCAGAAACTCATTCCACCAGTAATCCATCATGCTCAGCCCAGCAGCCGTTCCACTGACCTAATCGGTAATGCCTGGCTGCATGCTGGAGACTTTTTAAAGCACTCTTTTCATTAGGTCTAGTTAGAATGAGGGGAGTGACTGGGCTAAGCTCTGTTGCTGGATGTGTCTTTCAATTCCTCCACATTATTTGGTAAATAAAAACATAAGTGTCATCCATGACCGTCCACCTATAAAGATAAGGCATCCATTTTTCGTTTGCATTTTTCATTCATGCATCCTTGAAAACGACTGAAAAGAGTGTAGTAAATAAGCGACACATTCAAATTATTAATAAGTACCTATTAATTAATAGACATGTAGCATGCCTATTAATTAATATACATGCTACATGAGTATAGAGTATAGAGTCTTTGCTCTCCAAAGACTCTATACTCTTGTGCTCCCTTCTGCTAAACAGGTAATTTTTCAAGATTTTATGATTTCATTGAAATTAACTGAATTATTTGCTTCCTTTTGTGACTGCAAAATTGGTCAATTACCACCAAATTTGTCAATTTTGCAGTCACAAAAGTGTTTGCAACAAAAATATTTGTAACCTTTCAAGCGTTGTGTCATTCAGTTTGTCTGAAAGCCGTCTGCCGCAACACAAAATGTGAAACTTTTTTCATTTGTTTAAGTTGTGCTTATGTCTAACCTTCAAGGGTTCCTGAACATTTGTTTATGTATTTCATTTTTGCACAACTTTGGCTAACATATCACAAGTTTGTGCATTTTTGAGAAGAACACATACTGATCATTTTTTAAGTGCTGATTTCACATTTTTGACCCCGACCAAAACTACATATTTCATATACGCTATCGAGGCAATTTAATTGTTTTATTTAAATTACTTTATGGTGTTGAAATGCCTTCAGAAGTTCCTGTTTTAATATTTTCCATTGGATACTTCTTCAAATTTTGCATGTTTAGGATGAGAAAAAAAATACATTTTTGTTGGCTTTTTAATGACTTTGCACGGACACATTTTAGATACCCAGGTTGAGATAATACTTTAATTAAATTAAAATTTTCTAAGTAGGTTGAGGAAAAATTTAACTTTTTATATTTTTCCAAAGAAAGAAATATTCTCAGTCTGGACCTATCTGGATTGTTCTTGCCATAAATGTTTGTTTTGATTCATACACCAATTTGTTCATTTTGGAGTAAAGTCTGTTTGTGTGACACCTTTTTTGTGCTTACCACCTATCTTGAAGGTGTGCAGTCTTTCAGCCAGTAACTTTTAGATGGTGCTTTCAAAGCGACCTCTGTGAGCCGGCAGAAGCAGTGACATACTCTAAGTTAAGATGAAGTTTTAAGCCAGAGACATTTCAAAAGGGAGCCACATGTCTGTGCGGAATGGGATGTATGGGTTTCTGTGAGAAACTGAAACAGTAAATTTTATCAAATTTTAATATTGGATACTGCAAGCAAAACTCTGGCGGTTCGTAAAATTTAATTTTTTCTCCTCAAATTTCCTACTCTTTTGTAATCCTGTTTTTTATGACTGCAGTTAAGAACTCATGGAATAGTAATCCTTGCTTCAGATAAAATTAATTTTACTGATAATTTATGAGATTGATTTAATTATGATACCCAGCGAGACTGGTTGCGTTATCGACCCTAAAGTCAATTAAAGTAGCTACATTAAAAGTTGCTGCTCACAAAAGGTACATAAATCGACATCAATTGAAAAAAAAAAAAAAAAAACAGCAATAAATATTTCATGGCCCTCCAAGCCTTAAGATAATTTGTGTTTTATTTCAATGTTATATTCTTTCTGAGAGTGAATACATTTCTCCAAATCAACCATGGCTTAGAGGGCTTCTTCAAAAGTCCCCCCCTCCCTTAATACCCCCCACTCCTAATGAAGAAAGGTAGGTTCAGCCAAGGCACAGGGCTGCTGAGAGTTCGGTTCCAACAGCATGGCCCTGCCAGCCCCAAGTTCAAGCCGCACTCTGGTGAGCATTAGTTAACACACAGGAGGAAAGCAAAGAGGATGGGGGAAAAGGAGAGGGGAGTTCAGGAGCGCTCTCTGACCCACTGCTGGCTTTTATAGAGAGATTATTCCCTAAACCCCCACAGCTGAGCTTTCTGGCACATTTCTCTTATCTACATCACTCCTTTTTCACTGCTTCCATCTATCACAGCTGTCTGCTGTGACCTGTCTCTTTAGTAAGCCTCTCCACGATGGGTGTCAGCACACTTTGCCAACATTTGGGTCAAATTAAGCTTGAACAAAGGTCTTCACTGTCCTACATTAGAGGAAAATGTAAAACACACAATACTTATCCTCTCATTCTCCTGCCAAACACCATTGGAAAGGGAAATCAGGAAGCACTTTGGGCAATGGTGCAACTTTAGATACATATTTAACCTTGGCTTGTTCTGTTCGCATTAGTTCAGGGGAATAGTCTTAAAGATACTGAAATTTGCCTTAAGACAGACCATTAAAACACCTCGAATGGATAAAATCTGGGAATGTGAAGATTTTCAAAGCCAGTTGTCAAATATTTACTATATTTTCCTCAACTGCTTCTCTTTGGAGGTTAGAATTTGGACTAGACATATTGGCCGGAATGAGTTTGTCATGGTATAATAAACATTTACAAAACATCGAAGTGTTCCAATCAAATTATTTGAAGATTGATATTGTGGGTTACCCCAGGTGATTTAAACTAAACGTATTAGACTGGTGACGTAGTCATCATGCAGTTTAAAGTGGTCTTGATCATTTAATAATTTGGTGTGACAATGACATAAAGTACTGTGAATTAGGTAACAAAGTTCATTTGTTGAAAACTAGACTTTGGGATGGATCAATAATCCGAACTGTCAATTAAAAACATGGTGAAGGCAGCATCATTCTGTGGGAATTTTTAATTTGGTTTTTGAGAGGATTATCGAAAGGCACACCCTAAAAGGGTTTAGAAAATGTAATCAAAAAAGCTGCTCAAAATTTTATTAGAATTATTGGAATCTCAAAAAAGTCTGACAGCCCCCTAAGAAAATAGTCTTATTGATTCAGTAATTTAATGTGATGTTTTTAAAAACGTGAAGTATTATGTGCAGACTGAAGTGGAAAATTGAGAAAAAAAAAAGGACAACAGAGCAAGACTAGTATACTCAAATAAAATCAGATAGAGTAGAAAACTCTACTTTGTTTAAATCTTTCTGTTAACTGCTGAAGCACTTTATCTCTATCGCAGCCTCAATTCTGCACAGACAGTTTCCTCCAAAGTCACAACTTATGCCTCCGTGCTTCCAAAACTTCATTTTAAACACCTAACGGATTCAGAGGTAGCAAACTTTGACTCATCTTCTGGCAGTGAAAACTTTGACAAAGGAGAGCACTCACAGTATTTACACAAAAACTACAAACATAATGCATAGAGGTCTTAAATTGTTTTTATTAAAAAAAAAAAAAAAACAGAAAAGCAACAAATAGTTCTATTAAGACACTATTTATAAAAAAACTAAGAAAATCTCCAGGTTTTGTAAAAGTTTGACGTCGTTCTTTTGCTCTGTGAATGTCTCTCTTCATTGTTGCTAGTGGCAAAGCTGCTGTTTGTGGGCGGATGCCACTTGATAGAGGTGTTGAGGTGGTGTCTAAAACACTCACTGGACAGAGGGTATCTTCCCTGACCTCTGCATATTCACCTCTATGTATGGGAAGTGCAGACCTTGATTCTATTGAACTTTCTCTGAGTGTCTCTGTCAAAGTACATTTTGAAACGAAAAGGGAAAACAAGCTTTAAACAGTGCAAAACAAATATTTCTAAACCCCTAGAGGCTAGTAAGGCACACATCCTATTATTCTGCTAACTATCAGCAATTATCTCCCTGTCAAAGCTCTAGGTGACAAATTCTCCCCATATCCCGCCTGGCAGTATCATCAACCGGACACGAGCTTCATGTGATGGAAACTAAATCACTGGCTCCACTCACAGTCCTGACAGACAAATGGCGTGCCTTGGAAAACCTAGGCCCATCACTCTGAGCTGGAGAGGGGAAAAAAGTCTCTCCCTCCCATTTGACCTTCTTTTATTCGCAGAGAGAGGAGATTAAATACCACAGATTCTGTATGTATGGTCTGTTTCCAAAATATGAGAATTATTAATGGTTTTTTCTGAGGGACTGTTTAATCTTTTGCCAGGTTGCAGTCATCGTTTTTACCTTGGGCTGTTTTCTTTCCTTACAGATGGTTCCAGAAAAACAGGAACTGTTCCCTATCCTTACAGCAAAGGCAAAGGAAGTGTGTGGGCAGCGTCAGGGCAGCCAGAGTGATCATCCCTCTTGAGGCGGTGTAACATAATGATGTTAATAGTATTCAAAATTTACTCCTCTGTGTGAATGGATGTGAACAATACACAGACCTGCCAGGCACACCAAACAAGCTTTAACAAATGAACAGTAGTGGATGGTTAATTGTTTCACACCTAAACTCTGGTCTCTTCTCTTTACAGCGTGACGGATTTTACCAGCTAAGGATTAATATCGCTTGTTGTTATCAGCAGCATGCTAGTTTAGACCACAGATGTGAGAAAGCACACCTTCCCTGAAGTGTGCATACTTACAGACAGATGTCACTTTTCACAATGAGGCCACAAATCAAATCCCAAAGCCAGAATGACGACTCGATCACCAGAGCATGACACAGTCAGTAAATTATTCCCTTGTCTTTTTGACCCCATGGCCCATTGAACTTTGTCTAAAAAGCCCGACTGGTGGTTTTAGTGCGTTTGCAATTCCATTGCATAATTTGCATTACACAAAAAGGAGCTCAGTTGGCTGTGTCAGCAGCTCTTACTAATGTTTTACAGTTGGCATGGGCATGATGTATTGAGGTTTCAAAAATTTTAATGTGATGCAGGAGAAAGTACAGAAGACACTAAAGTAATGCCAACTATTATTCTTGTTAAGACTGCAAGATTTACCCAAAATATACTCCCAATTCATATCAGCTTGTTTTTGTATTACTACATATGTTAGAGCGATTTTGCACCACAAAACTAACAAAATTGTGAATATTTTATTCTGGTTAAGTCAATTTAATAAAACAACATGAAATTAAAGCTCTAGAAAGTCTTAACGTAACCTTGACAACCAATAGATTATACATTAGTGTTATAGCAGCAAGAATAAATGGTAATTTTTGTCAGAAACCAAATCTTGCTTTTTCTTTATACTAAAAGGAAAGAATTTCAACTTAAATTATTATTTGTTGATTATTAATTCTTATATACAGCATTGCCATTTTGTATAAAAGAACAATAATCTTGTGCAAGATTACTATTAAATGACAGTGTATTGTTAATCATCAAAAATGGTGGTTAGTGTAGCAACAGCAAAATATTCTATCAAAGTAAGAGTAGGATGATGGTGCAGCATGTTTTTGGATGGCATTATGTGAAAAGCGTTATTCACCGGTGATTTTAATTGTGTTTCTTATTTAATCAAAGTAAGGCATAACGTACTGCCTAACCCGTACATTATGGCTCCAGGACTACTGCATGCCTACCCTCCTCAGGTGTATGCAGGTTATTTCCGGCAAACTTCATAGGGACAAACTATTACATTACATCTGTTGGGTTGGGTAAAATTTAAAACGTCAACAGAGCCCGAGTCTCCAGGAAGTGATTGTTTTTCAATAGCTGAGAGTCCACACCCTCTGTATGCAGCAAATAGTTTACAGCAAGGGGCAAGTTTTTACCAATTATTAAGAAACTGCCAGTGGTTTCCTTGTTTTTTGGCCAAAATAAATTACTGTACCACCAGAAATCACTATATTTGTATTGTTTCTTTTAGGTCTATTTACATTGGTAATATGTATGTCCACAACAATTATCTTGTATTAGAGGAGCTTAGAATAAAAAAAACTATCCAGACAAATGAAATACAATATAAAAGTTCCTTTCTAGTTCTAAACCCATTTATAGTGATAGATACTCACTTAGGATGACTCCCATTACATTATTCAGCAGTAATACATGCCCATTGAAATTACATGCAGATGACCAATTATGAAAATTAAATGATTCACATCTTTAGCAACTCTTATTGGCATTTAAAACACTCAGTAACCCTTTCTCATACCAAGCAGTTAGCTTAATTTAACCAACAAAACTTGAAACCACATTTAAACATCTTAGATCACTCACAAGGTAAAAGAAAGTACCTGTCAACATTTTATAGAAAACTAAAGTTTTTAGCAGTGTAATTGCTTAACTAATCTAGAACTCTTAGCTGTGGAATAGGACGACCAAATGTCCTCTTTTTCTAAGATATGTCCACTTTTCATGTTTTGTCCAGGACATCTTGGGAGCATTCATTGATTGATGAAAATGTCAGGGTTTTCATTGATTTTTAAGGGCACTGATAGGTATATTTAAATTGACTGGTGCAATGCATGGAATACAACATCCTGTCTTTCATGGGAAGGAGCTGCTGCCTATTGGGTTGATCTCATCTGTTCATAGACAACAGGCTGCTCTGCAGCGCTGCTGCTGAAGTTTACAAGATGTCAAAGTGCAAGGGTAGCTTTGCGGAGGAACTTAGTAGTACTACAAAAAAGTCTTAGTGTAAAAGTCAGTCTCCCAAAAATTCAAAGTTGGAACAAACTATTGGTCATCCTCTTTTTGTCGATCAGACTTTCTGCACTAGCCCGCAACTAATTGACCTAAAAATGCTGTAAAAAGCAGCTCAGAGCCCAGCCATCATGACCCTGACTTTGACAGGTACCTCACAAATCTGATTCATCCCTTCAGCTGAAGCTTACATCAAAACTGACTTGCCATGATAAATGACATTACTAACACCTCAGCCTTCTTCAGATTTCCTTGGAAGAAGGATTGAGTTATCGATATATTAAATCCATCCACTCGCTCCCCTGTGAAGGATCAAAACCACCCAAAACTGTGTTACATAATGGTCTCTTTGCCCTTGGCATTCAGTGGGCTCTTGCAAGGAATCCATATTGAGGGACATTCATGTCTCAGTGGGATCCAAACTTAATTAGCAACTTCTACTGTGCTTTAAAGGCTGCTCCCCCTATCTTCACCAATATATCACCTGGCAGAGTCAATTGAAGACAACTTCAGCAGCCTTTTCTTCCTGACCTTGGCATTTCTTCTCAGCCGTGGATTATTGATAATTTTCCGGCTGTGGTGCCTCTCCTCATTTGTCATGATTATTGCTGAATTTTTACTCTGTCATCCACAAGCGTGGATCAATGCTTGTCGACTTTTCTTTTGACATATTGGCAGCACAAATGTCCCTTCCTCTCCAAATGAGGCTCCTTTTGCCTCCCTATCTATTAGCTGTCTGTCTACACGGCACTTGATCCTTTGTTGGGTCAGTCTATATGTCATTGTCCAAACAAAAAATAAAAACTGACACTTCTGCATTGCACAAGAGCAGGAATCAAGCAGATAAATGGATAACACATTGTTCATGGGTATTTTGTGCAACTCTAAACTGACTGGCCACTTTATTAGGTATATTTGCTGAATTTATCAACACATAGCAAATCAGTCTATCAAAGGCAGCAACTCAACTCATTCATAAATATAGAATTTACTGAAGTTCAACCTGAGCATCAGTATGATGAAAAAATGGAATCTGTCTGTCTTTGAACCTGGCGTGGACATTGTTTCCCAAACAGGTTACTCTGAGAATAGTTTAAATAAGAGGAAAAATTCAGTGTGTGGCAGTTGTGTGAATAAGACTGTCTCAGTGACATAAAGAGGAAAGAGGAGAATGGGCAAACTGGTTTGGAATAATAGAAACGTAGCAGTAGCTCCAATAATCACTTGCTACAACTAATGTATGCAGAATACCATCTTTGTGTGCACAACATGCCACATGGTGAATGCGGCACAGTGGGTAGAGTAGTCGCTTTGCGGTCGAGCAGTCATGAGAACAACAGCCGGCCACGTTACATTGTGTGACTTAACTCCTAGCTCCATACTGGTTTATGTATTTGTGCATGACTCTGCGCTTGTCTGAGTGTTAATGGGTAAATGTAGCTCTAGTGTTAAGTGTCATATGCAAAGTCAGTCCATTCAGTCAATCCATTTACCACTTCAGGTGCAACTTCTATCTACTAAAGACAAGAAATTGAGGACGGACCACTTGATTTGATTAGTCTGACTCTATCGCTTCCAATATCAAAAGTTCAGGCTGGTGGTGTTTTCTTGGTGAAGAAAAGTTTTAATTTGCCACACTTAAGGTCCCTTAATATCAACTGAGCACACTTTAACCCCATTTAGATTATGTCTACAAATTTGCCTGAAAACCCATGTTGAGCTAATACTACCTCGGAACCTCCTGTTGTATATTTCACATATACCAAGGACCACATCGAAACCCTTTGCTACCATTGAAAGTTTTAATTATGAACTACATGTGGTTGCAACTTTGCAGTATAAAGATGCATTTTAAATAATGCATTATTTTTGAAATAATGCATTATTTCAAAAATAGCAGCAATGATTTATTCAGAAATATTAGTTGAAATTTTAAATCCAAGGTTTTTTCAGCAGTAGTAGCATTAGGAAAACTTTTTTTATTATTACCTTCGTTAATTGCAAAAAGTATATATTTTTTTACATAATACTAAATAAAGTTAACATTTAAGGGGTTGGATAAGTGCCAAAGCCTACCCTTCTTTTGTTAATGATGAAGTCCATCTACAATGTGAGCATCTTCTGATGGCCACTTCCAGCTCAAATCATCTCTCCTGAGTTCATGTGTACAACAGTGAGTTCACTGCATTCCACAGTGACCAGATCTCAGTCCAATAGAGCCCCCGTGGGGAAAGGATGAAAAATTAGACTCTTGTCATGAATGCGCTGCTGCTATAATGTCAATACAGACCAAAATTTCAGGGGAATGTTTTTGACACCTATGCCATCAAAAATGAATTCAATTCAGCTCACACATCTTAAAAATAACTTGCTTATGTTATTTACAACAGGGCCACGTTTCTCACTGAACTGCTCCTATAATAAAATGCACTGGACAATCCAATCACTCAAGAGTCAAATATTCCATGTAATAAGGCCACATCTGTCAAACTGATTAATGAATTGTCACAGCAAAAGGAACCAGTTGGAGCCAGTAGCCGCCTCAAGCAGCTCACAATCCATCTCAGTCGGCTAGATGGTTAGTTCCTGTAGCCGGGCCAGTGGCATGGCTGGCTTCGTCCAGCTCTACCATGTCTACACCTATTCCTCCATGCTCCCTCCTCCTCCCTTGACTGGCTGAACAGGTCTGACAGGCGGATTCCTTTTCTTTTCAATGTATTAAAGGCACTTTCCCGCTCTGACAGCCTGCTCTGTTCTGCCACCTTCTAGCTGGGGCTTCACACTACTCTGGGCAGCCACTACGTCTTGACAGACCACTGTCACTTCCCATCATCCTCTCTGTGGATCCTGTTCTCCCCCTTCTAAGCACGCAGACCCAGTTTCCAACCAGTGCAATTATTTTTTTTGACAAGCCATCCATCAGCTTTAACTTTAAAGCACTTTCCACTGATACCCATTGTTACAGTTCTGTGGCTTTTTATGCAGGCGGCAGGAGAGAATATGATAGCAGACATTCAGACTACCCAACCATGTAAATCTACTTTGTTCCTTTTTTATTTCCAATTTTCTGTTCCATTTTTTGCCAAATTATGCATATTTGTTGTGCATAATATGCCCTTGTCAAATCACATTAACATGTCCTTTTTTGCAGTCAGAGAAGGTTATGATTGCACTTTACACAAGGAGAAGGGGATAAAGTCAAACCTAACTGCATAGCTTTACTCTTACTATAAATCATGGCAGAATGGTTGCACTGGGATACATTTCTTGAAGACAAGTCACTGCAATTACACGACACTGATAAAAGAGTGACCTGACTCTTGATGCCTCGGATTGCATAATTAGAATGACAACTTTTAAAAATGTTGGCCGGATACAAAATATGACTTATGCCCCAAGGAGATCTAATTATGATCTCCGACACCGAGTTAATGATAGAAGGTGGGAGTAGCATCTGGGGATCTGGAGGGGACAATCTCTCAGCATGTGACATTTGCTGGCTCCTAACAACTGGGGTCATCAATGGGCTTCAGAAGTCCATCCTGCTGATTAGGAGTTTATGTGTGGAAGTTGTGTTGTATGAGGCTAAAATAGATTACATTCTCTGTAATGACTGGGTTTTCTGCCGTATTCTCTACTATTCTGAGATGTTCTGTGAAATTTTACGGAAATAGTAATCTCATCATTTCTAGCTCAAATGGCCCTGATCAGTCACCAGCCAACCAGAAACTTAAAAATTCAATCTTTTTTCTGTCAGTATCAAAGTGAAACTTTGGACACTCTTCTGTGTGGAAGTTGTTACAGGGGGAATGAACCCTAACCAAGCCTGTCAATAAGATATTTGACTTTTAAGCAAACACATGTATGAAGCTACTGTAAGGTTTAAAACACAACAATCAATGTCAGCTATTCATTTAACGTGTGAGAAACAGAGAGAGGATCAAAACAGCTTCATCCTCTACTGCAGTAATGTGTCATGAACTGGGCTGGATTTAATCTGGATTATGTTGACAGGCTTTTCAAGTCAGGGTTTATCTAAGAGACATGTCTACAAACTTCAGGGAATACACTTGACTAGTTGGTTATGCTAACCCTGCTAATTGCTAATAAAAGACAATGCATTCTTTTCGTAAGATATTTCCTGCTTTTCCGTTAGAATAAAAATCGGACTTCTTGTTATACGATGTGTGTCCGAGGGGGGGAGGGTATTTTTACACTCTTTTGATGTGTAAATATAATTGGACAAAGAACTTAATTGCTGCATTATTTTCTAAGTAGCGAATCTGAAGTGCTGAGGAGCTAAAGAGCATATTTCCCAGGCAAACAAAGAATAAAAAAAACATTTTCCTGAAACTGTTCAACAGTGACAAAGTGTGAACATATGGCACAGAATGACCCAGATGGTCTTATCACCCCTGAAGACCGCTAACTTATCTCTTCTTCCACGAGATTTCCAAAGCAGGTGTTGATGAGACATAATGAGAAACTCCACATTCAGCTTCAAGTCTATGATTTGCTGTTTATTGGCTATTATGGGCATTAATCTGACCCCACAGACGGGGGAACATTCGGTCTGTGACTCTGCATAATCAGTTGAGGAGTTAATAACACACAGGTTGTCACAGCTGTTGAAGACAGAGAGACAAGCTGCCCTGGATGACAATATGTCAATGGTTGTCTAGCAAATGAAACTGTGGATATTAATAAATCAAAGTGACCCCTACCTGAAGCCAAACAGATGCAACACCTGGACATGTAAATTCCTGCATAATGGGTGCCATAAATTTAAATCGGAAAAGCTCTGGTTTAATAACTGCGCAGACAGCTGCAAGTGGGACAAACAGGTTGTGCTTAATGTAAAAGAGATTTGGAGTAGCAAACATCATCTGCTCCCATCATTTAATTCTAAACTGGGTAAAGAAGAATGTAGAACCACCATTTCTCTACTTTCTCCTGATGAAAACCATATATCAAGGAAGAAGGCGCAATAAAGTGTGTTTAGGTGGGTAAGGTGAGAAGTGTGTTTGTCAGAAACAGTAGCTGGCTGGCAGTAAGGGGGGTTGGGGGGTAACCTCCCGGCTGCTGTCAGTGTATTAATCACCACTGATGTGTGTTGTAAAAGGATTGCTGCAGGAAATAAAGACACCATGGTGTCAGCTGCATTGCCCTGATGTGACTCCATCAGACAAGAGGATGCTTATTGACAGGGTGAGAAGGGGGAATGGACAGAGAGAGAGAGAGGGGGAGACAGAGGGAGCAATCAGTCCTCGAGTCAGTCACCTTGGCACTGACGCAATGTCACGAGAGCCCAGACCATTATTCCTCCAAGCCCACAGGAACATTATTTAAACTCAAACCTCAACCAGTGACTAGCCTGAATGTCACCAGAAGGACAAACAACACATACACAGCTAGGCCCAAAATTATTCATATCTTTGGCATATAAGGACATGAAATATGGTCATTTAAGACATCTCTTAAAAGATACAAGAAGCTAAAGGTCTCATCAAATATCTTATATGTTTTTGTTGACATTTTATTTGTGAAAAAAATGCATGTTACTGATTATTTTACAATCCTCATTAATCAGTGAAAAAATCTTAACTGACATAGCAATGAAAGCTTTGTTATAACTGCATAGTTCAAGTATTCTAGTGGTTTATCATTGGTAATGAGTTCCAAGTCTTCGAGACTGGATGACCTCCTTGCCAACACCTTAATCTTTAACTCAATCCACAGACTCTTTATCAGATTCAAGTCAGACCTCTACTACATGAGGTTAACATTACTTCCAGTCAGAAGAAACATCCAGGTACCTAGAGGGGCTGATGCCTATCTCCAAGAGTCATTGGGTGAGAACGATTCACCCTAGACAGGTCACCAGTCTGTCTCAAGGCAACACAGAGACACAGAGGACAAACAGCTTTACACACATTCACTCCTAAGGGGGAATAACCTAACATGGACATGGAGTACACCGAGACGTTCTGCCATGCTTGTTGAGAAAGGACATGCAAACTCAATGCAGAAACAGTCCAGGCTGGGATTTAAACCCAATACCCTCTTGCTACAATTAGGAATGCAGTGATATGAAAATGTGGGCCAATATTGATATCTGAAATAAATATTGTCGTTATGACTGATAACCAATATTTACAGATTTTGTATATTTTTGACACCTTGGGAAGAAAACAACCACCCTGCTGACTTCACCACATGACCAACCTCCACTCCCACAACTCCAAAAACAAATGGTAACATGATGGAAATAGATATTGGTTTTTAATATTGACCCAGTTTTATTTATTAATGTTAAAAAAATGACTAGCATTGGCTGGTACCAATGCTCGTGCCATTATATTGTGAGTCCCAAGCTACATTGTAGCAGTATTAGCTGCTACACCATGCATCCCTCTGAATAGACATGTTGGCAAAAGTAAAAGACTAGATAGACCTAACCCTCCTAGAGGAATTAATATTTTTTTTGAGTTAACTGTCTGGTGAAATCGGGAGAAATGTGATTTTGGAGCAGTAGCTTAGAGAGCTGACAAATCCAAGAATTGAGAACGTAGAACTTCTAATTTTTATGACCAGGTTCATTACTTTGACAGACACAAACTTAAAGCAGCCTGTTTCTTCTTTTTAGTGAGCCATACAGAGATTGCTTAAATCTCACTGTACAACAAATGACTATTACATGTTTTACTTGAGGGGGTTTAACTGCTTTAATATTAACTGTCGAACAATATTCCAAGCATATCACCTATCATGTCCACCCTCTAAAAGTCCATTTACTGTTTTGTCTTCCCCACAGCAACATGTCATGTGTCCATAAAAGGACACATGTGATGGTTGGAAAGGACATGAAAACACTTAAAACACATTGAAATATTTCCAGTTTCATTTAGCTCAGACACAGAAAAAAAACACCCCCGCCGCTTTTTATTTGTAAAACAATGAATTTTCTTACCTGATTAACTTTATGTGCATAAACTACACTCGAAGTTGACTTGGTGCCCTACCTGTTGTGTCTGCTCATGCTATCACTTCATGCATCCATCCATTTTCATGACACCCTTGGGGTCATGGCGGGGTGCTGGTGCCTATCTCCAGCCACGTTCCGGGTGAGAGGCGGGGTACACCCTGGACAGGTCACCAGTCTGTCGCAGAAAGCTATCACTTGTTGGCTTTTTTGTTGTACCAAAGTGCCTAATTAATATCCACCTTGTTACAGCTCTAAAAGAGATTTACTCTTTAAGCACGTAACACGATGACTTGCTTACACATGCAGAAAAAAAGGACAACCCTAATGCAAAGTTTAAAAGAATTTGAAGGGAAAAAAAACTCGATGGCATTTATATTGGAGACTTTGGGGCCTTTGCAATGAGCCATTTTGTATTAGCACTCAAAAAAAGGACAGAGGAAACTTTCAGAAGTTGCAATGCTGCACATACACACCCGCACACACCCCCTGTGTAGAGCTGTCAGTAGATCAAAGCACTCAGTCCTTCATCAAACACCCTTACAGAAGCACAAAGCCGTACACTGACATTGTATGACCGCTGGCGTTTCAGACAGCACACACAATTTAACTTTACTGCACGTTCCTGCTAAACACCCTGGAAACCCTACACTAAATGCTAGATGATTACTGCTGCTCAACAAGCAAGTTAAGCTCCTGGGCCAAATGCAGTATTTTATAGTTGGTTGTACTTTAAGAGGCAACAGTCTCAGTCTTAGTACACAAAATGATCATTATTACATGGCACAAAAGTTGAAGTAATAAAATTTTTTATCCATTTGATTTTACTGTATTTGACAAAAACAGTCACCGCCAGGAGAAATTACACACAAGGATTGCAAATGACTCAGGTGAGGTAAACTCTTCCAAAGTTGTTTCTGCATGTTTTGCAATGGAGCAGTTGTTAGCATATCTCTGCTCAACTAATACATAAACATCCAGGAACGATGTAGTCTAATACAATCTGGAAAAGTATGCAATTTGATTTATGTATTTTACTCAAACATCAAGGCCAGAATAAGCATGACTAATAAAAACAAAGCATGGGAATATATCTAGACTTTAAAACGTCAACAATCCATCCATCTATTGATCTAGCTGTCTTTCATACCCAACTGCATTTCCCTGGAACTTCTAGCTCAGAAAATGATGGATTTATGTCAAAGTAAATCTGTAGGAATCCTGTGATACAGATGTTGTTTAGCTTGGAAAATTAAGAGTGAAATGCAAAAGAATATAGGTTTACAACCTGCTAATTTAAAGTCTTTCATTTGTGGGAACTCTGAGTTAATTTTAAAAGTCTGAAATCTGCTATAGTCCATATTCTGAGTATTCAGAATAGGGATACCCAAAAAAGTATCCCTATTTTCTTTCAAGAAAATTTTACACCCTTTTTTTCAAACTCACTTTGATAAAAAAAAAATGTACCTAAAGCATTAAAGATACTGATTACTAATTTACAAAGTCTAGCTACTAAAAATTCAGACAATATATTTAATCCAATTTAAAATATTTTTATATTGAACTTAAACTGTTCACTGAATACAGCAATACAATATGTCACAGAAAGACTGAGAGAGCAGGACTGACTTCCTTGACCCGTCTTGGTAGAGTACCTTTCTAACCTGCCTCAAAAAGGTGGGTTATTTAAGAAACAATTAGGAGCGTACACAAAGCAATTTGCAGGCAGTCGAACTCCTCAGGCTGAGCCAGTGAAGGGCCTTTCAGCGCTGATTTATCACGCTGTCGCCTTCAGAAGGCAACATAATTAATAGGAGCATGGACTTCTAATTCCACCCGCTTCCATGGCCAGTAGATTCCGTTTGATTTATGACGGCCAAGGACTTTGCATTTTATCAGTTCATTCGCTCGTTATTTATGTTGATGACCAATTTCAGTGGGTCGCCATCATCTAACTCGCCACTAATCAAAGAGAATTAGGGTTCCCTGCATTATTTAGAAGCAGCTAATTTATCTTTGGAATGAGAAGGAGAAGTAAGTGTTGGTGCAGCAGTTCAGTTTGTGGTAAACGCACGTCTTTGCTTTTAAAATAATACAATTATGACTGCAGTTCAGCTTTATCCCCTGCATTTGACTGAATGATTAGACCTGGTTGCATTGATTAGACTCCTGATGCTGACCTGAAAAATTATAAAAAGGCATTCATCAGGGGCAGAAATATTTTATCATTGCTTTTAAACCTTCCTTTCAGAAGAAACGGGTGCACTTGTGTGAATTTGTTCATTAGTGATTTAAACTAAACAGTTAAAATTATTCCCACACCATATTTAATATTTGAATAAATATCTTCTAGCGAGGTTCAAAGCAAAATCTTGGCAAAATTCTGCCCAAATATTTGATCTGAATATGTAATTAGACATGATAGAGCTCATTTAAATTAGTTGGTTTCCTGACATAGGCCTGGCTTTTAAGAATAGTCCATCCACTTTCAATTGGGTTTAGGCTCCCATCCTGTTTAACTCATTCAAAAACCATTCTACAAATGCTAAATACCTTCCAGAGTAGAACTTTTGATGAGACAAAGATTAAGCTGTTTAACCACAATGGCAAGAAGATTCAATTTGCAAAGGTGGTTTTTAAACCTTATAAATGTGTCAAGCATGGTGGTTAATGGATTAAGCAGAGGGGACATTTTACTGGCAGTGGTGCTAGTGTCTGGAAAGAAGATGTAATAATGAAGGAAGTGCTCTACATTTGGACATAAATGGGTGTTCCAGCAGGACAATGATCACAATTACCATCTAAAAGAGATAAAGCAGGCTAGAATTCAGCCTAGGGAATGGCACAAACCTCAGCTTTGTTGACAATTTATGGATTCCACTTAATATGATAAAAAAGTGGTCAAATATCCAAGCAGAATTGCATCACTACCATGCTGGTGGCTACAAAAAGTGTGTGATTTCACTACAACTTGTAAAGGGGCATTGAACCAATATTTGATGAAGTCTATGAAAATCTTTAAGTCTATACATATCTATATCTATATATATCTATATATATCTATATATATCTATATATACTATCAATAGATATATATAGATATATATAGATATATATAAAGGGATAGTGAGAGAGAGAGAGAGAGAGAGAGAGAGAGAGAGAGAGAGAGAGAGAGAGAGAGAGAGAGAGAAAGAAAAAGAGAGAGAGAGAGAGAGAGAGAGGAGAGGGAGAGAGAGGGGGAGAGAGAGAGGGGGAGAGAGGGAGGGAGGGGGAGGGGGGGGTGAGG
>CAEGAE010099943.1:0-12605 GCA_903067095.1 Girardinus metallicus
GGAGGAAGCCGGAGTACCCGGAGAGAACCCACGCATGCACAGGGAGAACATGCAAACTCCATGCAGAAAGACCCCGGGCCGGGAATCGAACCCAGCTGCAAGGCAACAGCTCTACCAACTGCGCCACTGTGCAGCCCCAGCCGACAAATCGGCTGTATAATTCCAAAACATTGATGACTCTGTGCCAGAAAGAATCAATGTAGTTTTGAAGGAAAAAGGGAATCAAAAACCCAGTACCGATGGGCATTTGTAAAGTTTTTTTTCCCTGCAAAGTATTGCTTCTTAGTGAATCACTTAATTTAGCTCATTCTTTTACATTGAACATCATAAACAGATATGGAAAAATACAGACAAAATCAAAACAACTCCATTTAATTTCACAAACTGTTTGATTTACAAATAGGAGAAACAGACACAAATAAAATGAATAATCAGTTCCTGACTACAATCTCGTAGATTAGTTACGACATTTCTATTGGATGACTGATAGAGCGTCAAATCCATCCATCTCTGCAGTAACACCATCTGCCCAAACAGGGTTTGCCGTTGGATTTTCCAGATGAACACAGTACACAACACCTGTCACACATCGATCATAAACTGACAAGCCGATTGGTCAGATTGATGACCTGGCAGAGTGATTTAAAAAAACATTAAGGAAAGAGTATTTAAGGAAGGTGGAGCACAGAAACCTCTCCGGGGCACGGCTGACCGAGCAGTACACTGAACACTCTGTAATTATCATAGGCTGGAGAAGCAAACAATTGAGTGCTCCCTCACCATTATTTCAGCTCTTTGTCATGAAAACTCTCTGTCTCGCTGAAAGTGAGTGACAGCAGAGAAGAATGTCTGCGCTCTGACATGGGAACAGTAAAGTGAGCGCGAGGCAGGAAGGACAGTGTTAGTGGGTTGCTATAGAGCCTGTAATGACCGTCTTGTGAGTGCTGATGGACGGGCCGGTGGGTGTTTGAAGGAGATTATACCTAAGCACTGTGCTGCTTCATCGCTGCAGCTCTTAATGACTGAGACTTAATGAAAGCAGCTGGTTCATGAATTTGGCCAAGTGTTGGTGAATTTCAATGCGATTTTTTTTTTATCTCCTCTGAAAGGGAGAGTGCTGCTTGATACTTCAAATTCAGGCTATGTTCATTTTCAAAGTCAGTCACTTAGAAACACATAATCCAGGATGAATCCTATATCCACTCACTGTTTTAGACGTAGCTCTTTATTGGATGAACCCAGACTCCAAATGGATTACCTGAATTATTAGAACACTTAACAGTTTTGATTGGCATCGGCAAGCAACCCCAAGTCATTGTTCCGGGGTTTGCTGTTGTGTCTGTGCATTAATTTTCTACTTAGATGTAGTATCTCACCTTTGGAGGGCAGAGCTGAGCAAGTGGCACCTGGTGCATCTGTACTCAGGCAGGACTCATCAGGGCTGCACCCAAAGCTTTGAAGCGGTTCGACACCGAGGTACGACGTACACCTGAGAAGGTGTCATACTTAATCTGCTAGCCAACCGTAGCAGATTACGGTTGGCTAGCAACCGTAATCTGCTACAGAGAGTTTTGAAACTCCCTGTTTTGAAACAGGGAGTTTCAAAACAGGGAGTTATCTTTGTTATATCATGTAATCGTCATATCAACTTCGTCATATCAACCAAGTTTCTTGGTTCACAAATGCACGGCAGTATGAGAGACACCATGGACACCAGGATGCATGATAAATATGAGTAAATAAAGTGTTTTCCTGCAGTGCATAATGTGGAAACAAAGTGTTTCTTTATGAGCTTGTGCTGATTCTAACATACTAAAATTGATGGTAGGTTTGACCTGAAAGAACTGACTAAAGGTCAAACTCCTATGTGTTTTGGAGCGTGTACAGATACTCCGGCTTCCTCCCACAAATGTACGGTGTTACATTTGGTTTATTGCTCCTTTTACATACTTTTATAAAAACACATCTTTTCTTCAGGTAAACTGTACAGGACACCTCACAATAAAGCAAAGTTTGTTTGTTTGATTTCATTTTTGTATCCCTCGAATACCTGGTATTGTAAAGAGGGTGTGTACACAGTCGAGAGCCCTGTCGCAAAAAGAAAAGCAACACAAAAGTAAGAATGCTTGTTTTCCAGGGATTTTGCGATACTAAGTTCTGGGGAATGCAAGAAATTTAATTGAGCTTTTATAAAAGACAAATCAGGGCCACCTGCTCAGCTCTGCCCTCCAAAGGTGAGATACTACACCTAAGTAGAAAACTACCGCACAGACACAACAACAAACCCCGAAGCAATGACGTGGGGTTGCTTGCCATTGCTTGCCGTTTTAATGATTCAGGTAATCCATTTGGAGTCTGGGTTCATCCAATACTGAGCTACGTCTAAAACAGTGAGTGGATATAGGATTATTCATCCCGAATTATGTGTTTCTAAGTGACTGACTTTGAAAACGAACATAGCCTAAGTCTGAGGTATCAAGCAGCGTTTGGGCAGAATAAAAGTCGTCACAGCAACAAGAAACTTTGATCAATTACATTTTGTATTCTCTGCGAGCCTCCAGTCGCTTGTGAAGTGTTCACTCTCAGGTTGCTCATTTTAAGGGCAGCGTGGCCTTGTACTGCCGAGCAGATATGATGCCAGAGTGTGAGCGCATGCTTACCAGCGTTCATCGCATCTTTGTGGTGCCGATTCCCAAACAAATTAGGTTTGTTAAATTCGCCTCATGAATTTAAACGATCAAAACAATTTTTGTCATTCAACTTTCAATCTAGCAAGAAAAAATAAACACTCCACTAAAACAAATAGTGCTGCTGCATTAATGTTTTCATGTGACATCAGCAAAGTACGCAAATGACTCGATCGTTGTTAGGCTCCAGCTGTGCATGTAGATTTTCTGTAATTTTCAGTCTTCTGCTGCAAGAAATTACATCAAATGAAAGGCAGAAAGTCAGCAGTTTGTGGAAACAAACGTTTCATTCATGTACAGGTGAAGTTAATGTAACTCACACAGTATCATGCACCTGGACTTCGCTCTAACTCAGCGTTCATCCCATATTTCCGTACTGGAACTTACGATAAATAAAGCACATAACGGTTGTCATTTCAGACCCAGGGACGCATGAATAATTCAGCAGCGCGTTGTTTTGTGTGCGGTTTAAACCTTTTATGTGAAACTAAAAGCAGAAGCAGACTCTCGCAAATGCCAGACAAAAGGATCACATTATAGTTAATTATCTGTATCATGGAAAATTGGAAGAGGTGTGTCAGTGAGCCTGAATCCAAATGATGCAGATTATCTCATATCTGGGTGTTATCGAGACATAGATCCTATTTGTACCATGGGAGACAGATGGGAGGAAACGCTAGAAGAAATGTAATAAGGAGAGAGTCGAAAAGGGAGAAGAAATAGACAAACTGGAACAGGGAGTGTTAGACAAAAAGTACAAAGTCCTGGGAAGATCTGCTATTGTGACAACAAACAGCCAATTAAGATCAGAGTCAAATATTCACAAGTAGATGTCTGTTGCATGCTCTAAGCAAAGCGACTGTGAGAAGTGAATACATTTCATCATTATATTAAATCCTGCTCTGTTTGCACAAGAACATCCTCCGGTAGCACAAGCTTTAATGATACCTGAATATTCCCAACCTCTGTGCAAACTAAAGCAGTCTTTTCTTTTCTTTGTGAAGCTGATGTGATTCTGTCTCTTCCCAGCAATGACAATAATTCTATTTCACTCAGACAAAAGGCACATCTTTCATATCAATGGCACTGGTAAATTAGTCTGAGGCCCAGGCTTGGAAAATGGACTGGATAGCCCATATTTATGGGGGAATTGGTTTACGCGGCCGCCAAACACAAACAGACGAAAACCACTGGTATTCTCTCTGGAACATTCCCAGCAAATCAGAGGGCGGCTGAACAAGAAGTGCGTACATTAAACACAAGCAAAGCAGAGTGAATATGGGTCTGAAGCCCCTGGGACGCTGTGCAAAACCGAAAGAGTCAAAACAAAAACCGCCAAAAGTGGCTTTTATGTAAAAAAAAAAAAAAAAAGAAGGATTACAAATCTATGTATGTCCAGTTTGCCATATTGATATATCAAAGAAAGAGACAAAAAATACTTAAAAAGTTTTTGAAAAATAGTTGCATAATCATTTACCCAAAAATAAATACTGGAGTTCCACAGGGATGAGTGCTTAGACCAGTGCTCTTCCTAAATCATTTCAATGGATTGCATTTTTGCTTTCAAATTAAAGCAAAGCAGAGGTTGTTGTCGTTAAGCATCACCACCTAAAATAATAAATTAGTTTATGAGTCATTTATCTTGGTGATAAACTTTAATGTAGAGAAATGTAATGTTGTCCCTCTGTATGACTTTGTTAAATTTAGGCACATTCTGTCTAAAAGGGACAACAGAAAACTTTTTCATACGTTTAAAGTGAAGCCATGCAATTTATTATTATTATTTTTGTAATATTTGCAAAATAAAAATGTTTTGCATCTTATTTTCTGGATGCATCTATGAGTGATGGCTTTTCCAGAGACTGGAACTTGTGAATGTCTTCTGAAACTCTTGAATGGGCTTCGAGAGGCTGTGTCTCTTAGTGCACCCTTTCCTACCACACGTTTTTCTTCCTCTAAGCTTTCCATTGAAATGTTTGTGTATAGAACTTCATGTCCTTTTATCAGTCACTTCTGTGACTTGGGCTCCTTGTGGCGGTCAGTGATTGTCAGCAGGTCAGCGCTCTTAACATGGACAAAATCAACAAAAATACCTGACTGAATTCTTTCAGTCTGTGTGCAATGAGATCTGACTGAATTCAATCAGTCTGTGTCCAAGTCATACATTTAATGTATGACTTGGACTTTTAAAATAAAAGTTTTAAATTGAAAACTTAAAGTTAACCTAAATTAAAAGCAAAATTTCATATATTTTGTGTTCTGCGTAGTTAATGTTATTCTTTCACTCACATTAACACACAATTATGCACAGGAAAAATAAAAGAGCCTGTGGGTGTTTTGCAGTGGACTTTAATGCCTA
Organism: Girardinus metallicus; assembly: GCA_903067095.1. Taxonomy (NCBI): domain Eukaryota; kingdom Metazoa; phylum Chordata; class Actinopteri; order Cyprinodontiformes; family Poeciliidae; genus Girardinus; species Girardinus metallicus. Next base: position 5,047 of record CAEGAE010099943.1, read on the forward strand.
ACTACAATTGTTCCCAACGCTGAAGAGAAAATCTGCTCATTATATTGCTTCACACTGAATAAATTTCAGGTTTTTAAAGCGTTGTTAAAAACTCCTTAAAGCACGGCTGTTTAGCAGAGAACTAATAATTACACAAAACTTTATCGTCGTAACAAATCGGTTCAGCTGCAGCCCAGTGATTGTCTCCAGAGGAAGTAACCTCTGCCTCCTAATCCTTTCTTAGGTCATATTTATCTGAAGGTTTTTTACCATTCCAATGAATTCGTAGCGTCCCTGTCTACAAAAAGGTCAGCCTTAAAACTGATCTCTTTGCAAGTCTGCTGTAACCCACACCACAGTCGCTCCACGGCAAAGCTACGACAGATCATTTTCTTTCTTTGTGTCTTTTGCTGTTCATTTTGCTAATATATTGTTTAAACGTAGCAAAAGGATTTGTATTGTAAAGTATTTAGACCTAAGCAGAAAGTCTTTTTCGGGTCCGCTCTGAATGCTCCCCTTTGACCTCTCGTCCATCTGCTTCTTCCCCTCTCGTCCCATGTGGCCACGTTTTGAGAAAACTCCAAAAGCACAGATTTTCTTTCAGACTTCTGTTTGAAGTTTTTTTTTTTTTTTGTAAATCACTTTCTATAATTTAGTGATCCTATCAGAGTAGAGCTGGAAGGGTGCTTAACAAAAAAAGAAAAAACGGGCAGAGTGTGAAAAATGAGACGAGAGGCAAATAAAAGCGGTAACACATGGGCAGCGGAGCGCGCTCGGCCGTGAATACTGATGGGATGATCATTTGCCTTTCGGTTGTGTGTGAAAACGCCAGCCGGGTTGGCCTGAAGTGGGGAAAGAAACAAGAAGAGAAGATGGGAGCCGAGCTTCGGGGACCGTGACATCTGGCACGATCTCGCACTCTTTGCTCGGCACGTTTTTTTTTTTTTTTAGTCCTTGTTTATTTCTGGGGGAATTGCTCAGCCCAGAGGGGAGTCGTCCGCGGGAAATACAGACATCAATCTCCCATAACATGAAGGAAGAATTGAAATACATCAAAGTAGTGCTCTCAGCACCACAAATGACGGGTTGGACTACGGCCACACAGGGCTGTGAAAAATAATACAAAAGATCTGCTCTGCTTTTTTTTTTTTTTTTTTTTTGTCACTCTTAAATGTTTCAGATCATATAATCAATTTTAGCGCCACACATATCATAACCACAAAAAATACAAAGTCCATCCATTATCTAATACGCTCATCCGTGCAGAGTGGCGAGGGGGTTTCCTATTAATACAAAATGTAATTTTCAAACGATGATTGCACTTACATGAAGAGAAAAAAAATAATGTGAAACGTAATGGGCTCCGAAACCTAATAACTGGAGGAAAATTGGCATACTGTTCTTGACAGTATCAAATTTAAATTTAGCTAAGCTACAGTAAGCAGTACTTGAGCGTCTTTAAGGCCACTCCTTAAATCTCAACCGGACTGAAGTCCAGACTTTAAAGAGGCCACTTCAGTACTTTCTTTTTTCTTTTCTTTTTTTTTTCTTGATATCAGACAGATTTGGAAATGGGTTTTTCTGGTGGGCTTGCTATTAGCATTCTGCTTTAGGGTTCCTTTCTGGAAGAGGAGAATCTATGGTTCTGTCAATGAAGATGCAAACCAGCTCGGAAAGAGCAGGAGCTTCGTAAAGAGACAGATGCCAATTTCAAGGCGTCAAATTGTGAAGACAAAATACTTTTAAGTTATGTTTGATATATCTAAATGAAGGTAACAGTGACTGGATTGTGCCATAAAGTGCCTTGAAAATATGTTATACTGCCCCTTTAAATGTGATCTTGGAGTCACTTTGGTAGGCTGGTCACTTCTGGGAAGATTTAAGGCTGTTTATGTTTTCTCCCTTTGTATATAATGGCTGTCACTGAGATCCAATTGGTGACTGATAGATGAAACAGACCGTTCTTGGATTTCTTCAGATCAGGATGTGGGGTGTCATTTTTCTAGAGCTTGTAGGCCTACTTCCTGTTATGAAACAGGTTCTGATAAAGTGATTTATGATTTTACAAGTCTGTGTGGAAAACAGAAAACTCAAATACAGCCTAATTCTTGTTTTTTGTTTTTTTTTAATAATTAAAGTTATAAGTTTATCATAAAATGCATTGTCAGTGCTCACTCTCGTGTTTTCAGTGCTTTAGAAACTCTTTAACTTGAGAAGCTGGTCAGCATCAGATGTTTCTATTCTGGCTCTCAGTCATTCTTACTCATTCTTGACATCCTGGCAGCTATGAAAATCTATTTCTTGCAATTTTGTGCCTTGATAAAACCGTCACCGAACATCATCAGCTCAATCGTTGCCGCTGCTGTCAGAATGAGTCTGAGCAGGTGGCGAGCTGCTGCTCTGCGGACCTCAACATTTTGTCAGCCGAGTGTTTGGTTGCAGCTTGTGGGGTTTTTTGGTGTATTTGTGTTTGTTGCATCCCGCCCTCCAACATGGAGTGGGTCCAGAGTTCCACAGTAGTCAGTTCTCACAAGATTTTCTAACCTTCCTGAGGGGATTAAACGATAAACAGTCAAACTCATCCTGGAACTGCGCACCCCTTCCACTCCCTCCTCCGCTCGTATGTACGGTCGTTATTTTTCCGCTTACGTATTTCACCCTCTGCTCTTCCTGCTTCCCACTCTTTATTTCCATAAGACCTCTTCCCTGGGCTTTTAAATGTCTTAGCCCAACATCCTCTTCTCCAGTTATCACCGTTCATCTATTTCTCCTCTCCACTTTTACTGGTCTTTACGTTCTTCCATATTCTCCCATCATTTTCTTTCTACTCTTGTTCTTGTACTGATTTGATAGGAAGGTTCCAGTCCTGTTCGAGGCCTCTTTAAATAATTTATGGCTGAACTCTGAGCATGACTCCTGTTGTCGTCTGGTCTGACAGCTACATCCATAGAGCTAACCAGGAAAACCGAGCGTGAACATGCTAATGTTACCCGCTGCTATGCAACTTTAGCATCAACAAGAGCTACTTTAAGGCCTTTGTTTATTTCTCCTTGGGTGATTCTGAATTAAATTCACTGCCACAACATGAACTACGTCTCATTCATGTGTCATTTTTAAAACTTTCCCTGAATTCAGAAGTTTAAATACACTTCCTCAGTATCTGGCAGAATTGCCTTTAGCTTACTGCTTTACATGTTTCTAATTGCAAATAGTTTGTTGGAAGTTCCTTCAGGCCAAACTGGTTTGGTTGGGTTTGTAGACCCCTTTCATGGTCTTTCCATGACTCTTTTATGGGACTGAGATCAAAATTTTGTGGAGGACACTCCAAAACATTGACATTATTGTCCTAAGAGCATTTTGTACCTGTGTTTTTTTTTTTTTTGTATGCTTAGGGTCATTTTATTTCTTCTCTGTAGATAACAACACTATCTGATCAGCTTCATCCAGTATTTCAACAAGGTCTCTGCTTATGTCATAGGAGGGAGTGGGCACATTTTTACCAAAACATGTTGATCTCTGAGGCACAAACCCCCTATATGGACAACTGAATGTGATCACTGTATGCAAGCGTTAATCAGCTGTTGCTTTAAAATATAACTGCCTCTGTTTAACTCTTTTTTTTGTTTGTTTTGATTTGTTTTCAATAAGTATTCAGTCATGACATCATAACCATTGGATTCAAGGATTTTTATTGTCCTACCACCCCTGCTAGTTTGTGGTACGAAATTACGACTCAGATTAGGAAATTTACTACACAAAAATAAATAAATAAAATAAAATAAGCAACTGAACAAAGTAATGTAAGTAGGGTTTCCGTGCGGTAGTAGAAGGTAATAAATGAGCTTAAATTAAGGCCAGTAAAAAAGGTAGTAAGAAGTGACTAAAGGTAGTAAATTTTTCACCATCCCTTCAAAAATATTTTTAATTCTCTATTGATGCTCACTTATTGTTTTAAGTTCCTTTTACTAAAATCTGTATAAAATTATAACTACCGTACTAGCAGGACCTGAGCTGTCGCCGATAGACTCCAAGCTGCTGTGCGCATGCGTAGTGTTGGAACCGCCTAAGGTGTTGAGACCAGCTGGTCATTTTGCGCTTCGCCGTGGGAAAATATAAGTTTTCACAACTTTGGCTCGATGATCCGAGATTCAAAGACTAGGAATGACAGAAAGGCATTTTGTAAAGTATGCAGGAAAAAAAAATCTAAATTTGGCCTGGAACGACGTGACGGTGATGAAATCAGACCGACCGGAGGTTCATCAGCAGTGGATTCCTGCGCGGGTTCAGGCTCCACCATGGAGCAGATCCCCGTTTTTTGGTGCTAAACGAAGCGATGCAACTTCAAACTCAGGCTCAGCTATGAGCTAAAGTCTTACCAGCGACGGGACGGGAGCTGCAGACAGGCAGCGGACCTTATGACTGTAAAGCCGCTCAGAGCCGAGCTGCTCTGAACACCGCAGCAGCTAAAGCAAGTTAAATAACCAGCTGCACCGCTAACAACAGGTTGCAGTGCGAACACACTCAAAAGTGACACTTCCACTGCGATTGTAGGGATAGTGGTAGAACTTTTACGTACAAGTTTATCAGTCATTATTAGCTGCTACCATTTAGACACGTTTCATGTTATTGTTTACATCCGGAAATGTCGCGAAGGCAAAAAGACGATGCTTTTCGGTTCCGGTAACTAAATGAGACCTTCATTTAGAGCAGTGCGCCACAGCAAGGGGAAAATAACTCAGAAAAACCGTGAAAGAACAACTTAAAACCACTCGTATACATCCCACCCCACTTTCCGTGTCGGCTAGCTACACGCAGACTCGTTGCCGTAGCAACAAACAGCTCCACTATATGTATGAGGATCCAACACCATAAAACCGGCAAACGTTTCCCACACATGCAGTCCTGAACGGTTTCACGTTTTCAGGCTTGATGTTTATTTTGGGATTATAAAAGGATCATCTGAACACAGCGGTGGTTGATTAGCTCATTTAAAACAGCTGCTCTAATTCAGTTGGTGTTGGTCACCGAAAACACATGAACATTTGTTTAACTTAAACTTTTCAATTACCTGTGACATATAACCCTTGAACCTTGTTATCTAGTTTCCCGTGTTGACAATTAGTAGCAAACTAATATTCTATTGAGAATAAAACATCGGCTTGTGAAATTGGAACGTCATTGCATTTTACTGATATTCTTTAAACAACAAATATCCTAAGTCTTATGGATTTAGGATAAGCACTGAAAATAGAGCTACCTGTTTTTAACATGTGAGGTTTTGGTCAAGATAAAGTCACTGTTAGAACTTCAAGTAATAAAGTTTTGTCTTACATGAGCCGTGGTCTTGCATGGGTCAGTGCACGGATTGCAGTTTTCTCACAGATCATAGATTATCAATCTATAAAAAGTTTGACCTGCCGATTTCGATTTTAGCCAGAGCCAATTTTTTTTTTATTGAAATGTCCCTAAATATAGGAAGAAAGTCTCTGAGTTGGTAACAGTGGGGTCACTATTGATCACTACAAGCTTGCAGACATGACCTTGTAGGACGATCTATCAGTCAAACCTCTCACTGCAGAGCAGAAGAGGACAGTGGCTGATTTTAGACCTTTGCTGAAGTAGAAAAGATCAGAGGATGAGATTGACTTCACGTAAATATCGACCGATCTCCCAAAATTGAAATCGGCGTGAAATTGGCTCGATTTTGTGTTGGTAGTAAAAATATTGTAGAGGTAGTAAAAAAGGTAGTCAAAAGTAGTAAATTCAACTCTGGGATTCCTGCATAAACCCTGCATCAGCAAGTGAGTTGTAACTGGACATCTCTAGTTTGTTGTTTTTTTTTCCCCTTCTTCTTCTTCTTCTCTCCTATTATCTTCCCTTTCCTGTTCTCCTCCTCCTTTCACTCTCCTTGGATCTGGTGACTTCCACTCCCCAGCGGCCATTTGACTAAGTGGGAACTTGTATCAGAAATATGAAAACAACAAGCCAGACACAAGACAAGCGGGGGGATGAAACTGCTGCCCAGAGATAAGAGACCAACTAGAGTCGCTCCTGATCCCACACACACACGCGCGCAGTCAGATGCGTGTGTGGCAGCAAGCAGGTAATTGCGGCTCTGTTTTGGCGGACAGGAATTACACCAGAGGGGGATTCAATTTCAAGGACCTCCCTAAGGCTCTGCATGCGTCCTTCCATTACACTGTTATTTTGCAGGGGGGATGATGAACTTATCATCGTGATGTGACACTTGGGAGATGCAATACAAACAGGAACATTCACAAGCGGTATATATGATTACAGAAATTTTCACTCCACTAAATGCTTTGCAGGAGGAAACGTGGGCAGCAAAGGGTGGAAGGGATGAGAGTTGTTTGGGTTTTTTTCTTCTTCTTCTTGCTACATGTGGGAGAATAGAAAAAGAATAGAAATACCTGGAAATGGATAAAAATCAAAAGCTGATCGGAGTGCAGCCTCTCCAGATGCACCATGTTGTGAAACGCTTCAAAAGTGTGATTGCTCTTTGACGAGCGCATGTGACTTATGTTTACACTGATTCAGAGGACTGGAAGCCTGTGAGTGTGGCTGTATCACGGCGGTTTTCTTAAATAATGCAAAAATAATTATTCGGTTTTAGTTACAGTATCAGGTTGAAGTCTTCATTTTGGCTTCAATCACCAAAGTGGAGAACTTTTATTAATAAAGCAGATCATTTTGTGCAAGCCGTGAGTTTGATTATATCATCTGGCTGTTCATGTCTTTTGTTCAAAGCTACCTGCGTTTTCGTTGCGCAAATTGAAATTACAAAAATAAAATCGCTTCATGGAAACCTGCCAAGTTTGGAAAAAACTCACGTTTTTTTGATAAGAAAGTTTTTGAGCTAGGTAGAGAGACTGTGTGTTTCGCAAAATTGCTTTTTTCGCATCACACAAGTCGTGACCAACAACAGGATGTTTACTACTGGCGGAGAAGACGAAAAAGACGACAGGAAGTGATAGAAGGACAGAGGCAGAGCATGTTTTATAATCTCAAGCTTAGTCATTTTTTAATTGTGCTTCTTATTTAATGGAAACAACGCAACTGCACTTTGCAATATGAACAAAATTTTGGGCACATTTGTCATGGAGACGCAGCTTATGATACAGATTGTTACAGACAAAGGATACATCTGCGTATATTTATCACCCAAAGGTGGGTTTTTTTAAAGCACATTCTATGGAAGAAACATTATACATCTCTAACTTTTTCACACGTTGACATGTTAAACCACAAATTTCAATGTATGTATTTTGGTAGACCGACACAAAGTCATTCCCGCCTTCCAATGTACTGTTTTCTCTTTTGTCTACCGATACTAGGGCTGTTGTAAACGAATATTTTAGTAATCGAGTAATCTATCGATTATTCTTATGATTAATCGGGTAATCGGAACAGAAAAGATAAAATAAAACATTGGTAAATCTAACATAACAGCAGTGTTACTATCGCATATCAACATCAGTCCAATTTTCACATTTGAGCTTCTCTAACAGTTACTTTTCTGTAGTTTAGAAAATTAACCTGTAACAATAATAGCTCACTTT
>CAEGAE010099944.1:0-59410 GCA_903067095.1 Girardinus metallicus
TCATTTTAAGATGCTTATTGGTCCCCCGGAAAAAGACAAAAACCCAGACATTATCATGACTCAATAAAATCCTCCCAGGCTGAACTTGAAAACCGGACCTTATGCTGCTAACACTTAGCTTTTGCCAACAACTCAGGCGGAAGTGAGAACGCAAATAAAGTCCCGGCAGGAAAACGGTGCGCTAAATAATAACACATAATATAAAGAGGCTTCGAGGCAGATCAGTTTTCCTCGAGGAATTTTAATAATCGAGGTACTCGAATCACTTGAGGAATCGTTTCAGGCCTACTCCTGACAATAATTCCCTCCTGTTTATTCCCAAACTGCTTTCTGTGTTCAGTAGCTTTGAAACGCTGTAATTTTCAGCCTGGGAGGCAGTAACACACAACTCCTGTTGAGATGTTAATAATCCAATCCACTCTTGTTTTACTACGGTTCAGCACTGATGGCAACATATTATTTTTTCTTTAAAGAAGGTTCAATAACAGATCAGATTTAATTGATGTTTAAACACTTTGATAAGTGTTACCATTTGCTTCATAGCTTTTTATTCTGCTAATATTAAAGGATATCCAACAGCATTTTAAAAATATAACTCTAAAACTGTAGTTGATGACCTCTGTTTCAAGATCGAAAATCTTTAGACCAATCAAACCTGAACTGGAGTTTAGTTGTCCGTGTGCAGAAGCTATTGGTCCTCAAAGCAGTTTGAATCCTGCCTTTTACATCTCTGTGCTTTTTCTGTCTCAAACAGAAAATGCACCATCAAGTCCATCATATTGACAAAAAAAGTATCAAACACATTTTCGGATTTGCATCCTTTAAAACACAGTGTGTGATTTAGGAAACCTTTATTTGTGAAAAGCAAAAAAACAAAACAGGATGTTTAGCAGAAATATTGCTGAAGTGTAATCCTTTGAACCCAATAAGTTTTATTTCCTGTCTAGATAGGCTGGTAGTTGCAAAAGTAAGTTTTTAACAGTACTGATCTAATATTTGAAGTGATCTTACCAATTTGCTTAGGGTAGAGAGAAAATCTTTCCAGTATCACTCATGCCTCTTATTATCCTGCCTTCATTTATTATCTCTGGACTACTATTCACAAACCACTCAGCAAACCTTTTGTCCTATGAGTCTGCAGTATCACTTCCTCTTCCATCATGATTTGAATATAAAACAGTGGGGTTTTTTTTTCTTCTTTTTTTAATCAAACTTTGTTCTTTTACCATTGTGTATTTGGGCAGGCCACATCACCAACTTGATCAAAGCGGACATGCTGGATTCGACTCTGACCCGTCTAGTCGCTCTCAACTCGATCTACTTCAAAGGCTCGTGGAAGTCGGGTTTCCAGCCCAACAACACTAAGATGAGGCCTTTCACTGGCGGTGATGGAAATGAATACAAAGTTCCAATGATGTCCCAGCTGTCCATCTTTAACTTAGGTGAGTGAGCATGCTCAGAAGCAGCTGGAGTTTATTACGAAAGGATGACCTGTAAACACACTACAAATGTGCCAAATAGTTTTTTTTCTTTTTTTTTTTTTAAATAATGTGAACCAGGTATAAAAGGCAATTTTAGGAATCCTGTATTGAGTATATTTCCAGGCAAAGAAGTTATTTTTTTTATCTTTAATGCAAAATTCATATATTTTTGTACAATTTTGGTGTAATTAAGCTAAACAAGAAGTTGTTCTTTTAGCAAATGGCTTTTTTAAGTCTCTATATTCCTGTTAACAATTAATCAGTTCCTAGATTATCTGATGATTATTTCAAAAAATTAATCATGATTAATCCGATTAATTGCGTCAGCCCTAGTCCTAAAACATTAAATTATTTTGTTGATCTCAACTTGGAGTGGGGAAAAAGTGGCCTTTTATTTTTGAAGCGCGATCAGATACCTTGCAAGTATGAATGTACACTTCAGATGTGTTAATTTAATTATTTTTGACTACATTCATTTTATTCTTCTGGTGGAACACCAGTCAGGATGTGATTCACGGTCCAGATTGTGGTGAGTTGTAAAGAATTGCAGGCTAAGACGTGTCACATGCACAGGATGTTTTTAGTTTTGTGTGAAATGCAATAATGCAGGAGTCAGTCAACTATATTTAGACATGTCAGAGCTGTGGTAGCACAGTGAGTGCGGGGGATAGATTCTCATCCAGTGACTGAAATAAACTGAGGCCATGTTCAGCTGTAAAGCACAAGATTCCCTCATTTCTGCTGTAGATGGAACATTCAGCACCTTTACAGAGGTTTTCAGAACCGCTAAGCCTTTACAACACCAAACTTCAATGTTTTATCAGCATTTGTTTTGATGGACTGTCAATGGTGAATAACTGTGAAGTAGAAGGAAAGTGTAATTTACACAATTAAAAGGAGAGAGCATAAAAGAAGATGCATGTCTGTGACAGTTTGTCACTTCCTAACTGTTTATATCTGCTTTTATTATTTTAGAACTTCGTTTAAAAAAACAAACAAAAAAGTTTGCAGTTTTGACTCATAAATCTGAGCTTGTGGCACAAGCAAGCTAGTGTTGAGATTTTAATGCCCTTTTGCGGCCAAATTAATATATTATTTTAATTTTTGTCGCTTGAGATGCTGACATTCATAAAAAAACAAACTAAAAATCTCTCAACATTGTCACATGTTGGATGCATTTCCCAGTTCTTGGCATTTTCTTTAAATCATGCAGTTTAAGCATTTTAAATGTAAATTGTTATTCTCATCATAAATCATTGGAAGCTCTTATTAGCCCAGTTCATAGTAGAAATGTACTTCCTTTTATATAACCGTGAGTGTGTGTACATAAAAATGTGAGTACGGCAAGACTTTACCAGAACTCAGAAAATCATCCGGAGCAAAATTGGAAGTTTAACTTCAACTGCATTAACACCTGGGTTAATGTGTTGACCTGCTATAGTTTGTCAAATGAACATAATAAATCAGATGCTGATGTATTTTCAATTTCTGAACTTTTAAGCTGAACCTGGAAGTGAGAAAACTCACTACTTGCATATTTTAGTTGCCGTGTTGGTGTTTGTTGAAGTGAAGGTTTTAAAGTTGAAAAAGTAAATTTTTACAAGAACACTGGAAGATGGATGTAATTCTCTGCTGGACAGTCAGAGCTCCCATTTTTATAGCAGCTAGGATGATGATATATGTAGGATGTATTATCATGTCATAGGAGTCAGCAGTCTGGAACGGGAGTTGGAACCAAAATTAATGGAAACGGATAAAGCTTCCTGACATTGGGAAATTTTGAGAGTTCAGTATATTAAATTAATTCACATTTTTTCCTCACTCCTCTTCGTTCCCTTTATTTTTTATGACAACTTTATCTCTAACAATAAACATTTTTGATGCTTCTTAGATTTCTGCCTTTTTATGACCATTTGTCCTCCACAAGTAAAACTTTTTATCACACTTTTCAAGATAAAAATCACAAGTGCTTCAACAAACAGAAGAGAAAATACATAAGACAAAATTAGACAGCAGATTTAAAGAGATGACGTATTAAAAAAAAAAAAAACTGAGCGATGTTTTGGGACATGAGGATCAATTTATGAAATAGAAGTAAAAAGGAATTAAATGAAAAAACTTGATTTAGAAATCAGTGTAGGTGTGGTTTAGATCCAGACCCATTTTAGTTTCTGGCAGAGGTATGTTGGTCCATTCTTTCTGTTTAAATTGTTTTTTTTTTTTTTTTGAAGGGATTCTATGCTGGAACTCTCTAAATAAAGAGAGTTCCAGCATAGATCAATCAATCTGTGCTGTGGTAAAAGCCAGACAGTCTTCGGTCTTCTACTGGCCCAGCAGTGAGTTATTTTTCATTGACAAATGAATGCCCGTTTGAGCATCAAAATAACCAAAAATAAGGCAAAAGGTTCAAAATTTCCCTCAATGTCTTGGTGACGTCCTTGCTGATTCACATTCTGATTACCTCTTGGAGGTATTTTAAAGTTGGCCTCTTGTGAAAAGAGTCTCTGTTCTTCCACATCATTCCCTCTTTTTAGTCCCCCAGTGTGACTTTGCTGGGACTGTGCCGCTAAGTTAATTTTGGATCTTTTTCCAGGTTCCTCCCTCTCATTTACTGTCTATCTCTGGATTCCACAGATTTTTTTTTTTTTCCCCCACAACCCCATTTAATCTTGCCTGCGAGAATTTTTCCAGAGCTCTAAATAAATGTAGATGTAAAGATAATTGCTATTGAATTCCCTTGCTTTTAACTGATAATATTCTATTGGAGAAAGCATTATATCAAGTATGATAAACCAGTATTCTGTTTGTCTTTTGTAATCTCTTTAGGTTTTCAATCTAACTTCTAAACCTTCTTATGTTCTTAGGCATGGCCACCACACCTCAGGGGGTCAAATACCGGGTGATTGAGCTGCCTTACCATGGCAACACCATCAGCATGCTGATCGCCGTCCCCGCTGATGACACGCCTCTGTCCAGCATCATTCCACACATCAGCACAGCCACCGTGCAGAGCTGGGCCAAGCTCATGCACATGAGGAAAGTCCGCCTGCTGATCCCAAAGTAAGTCCTAAACACAAACACACACACACCTCTAACTGTGGCTTCTGGAGAAATGAGCAACAACTGCATGGTTCTGTTTGTTTGTAGGTTTTCTGCAGATGCGGAGGTAGACTTGAAAGCTCCTCTCTCTGCGTTGGGAGTCGCAGACATGTTCAGTCAGGATGCAGCCGACTTCACACACCTCAGTGAGTGAAAGCCCGACACTGACGCATACACACTAGTAGGATGAATGTGTTTGAAGCAGGTTGATTTTATGTATGAGTAAGTGTAAAAACCTGAGGAGAAATGTTGCCTAATCACTGCTGAGAGCCAGTAAGAAATTGAAATGGTCTCACTACTCAGTGTGAAAACTGAATCAGGGGCCTTGGGAAATGCAGCTTTGAATAAAAGGTTCTAGTGCCACCATGTGGTGCCACCATGTGGTGCTATAGACAGATCTGCTTTTTAAGTTTTTTTTTTTTTGTTTTTTTTTACAAAAAGAATTAGATTTAAACTTTTGCGCTACTGCCATCTTGTGGCTTGAAGTAAAAACTAATGTCGTATAGGAAGTCATTATTTTGAGGTAAGATGAACTGCTGTTAATCTCCCAGGTACCGAGCCGGTGTACGTCTCCAAGGCTCTGCAGAAATCCAAAATCATTGTAAATGAAGAAGGGACGAAGGCAGCAGCTACCACCAGTAAGTATACCTGATTTTTTTTTTTTGTTGTTTTTTTTCTGATCAGACATAAATCTGCGTGGTTTACACCCAGTATTTGTTTAAACAGTGCACTAACCTGAGTTAATTTGGTGTGTGTTTAGCTGCTATCTTGATGGCTCGCTCCTCTCCCCCTTGGGTGACTGTGGACAGATCTTTTCTGTTCCTCATCAGACATAACCCAACAGGTATGCAGTTTTATTCGCAAAAAATAGATGTGTGCATTTTAGATTTGCATTAGCAGTATCAGAATGCGTCTTTATTTCTGTTTGCAGGAACCATCCTGTTTATGGGTCAGATCAACCAACCATGAAGCCCACCTTCAGTTCCTGTTAGCTCATCTAGCAGCACCTGATATGCTCACACACTGTCATGCATGAATACACAAGCACACAGATGTGCTGTGGTTGTTGACTTATGAACAATGTGGACATATATTTGTCTTAAACATTGCTTTTTATTTTGATTTTTCTGCAACACATAACATGCCTTCCAACATGTTTTGCAGACTAAGTTTTCCTGCTGTTTTAATTTTTTGGTGTACTTTTTTGGCTTTATCACTTTTTTAAAAGACTTTAAATGTCACATGTGTAATTTCTTAACTCTGGAGTATGAAGGTCTTTTTATTTATGGAGTCTCTGTTTCAGTTTAAACGATTCTATCTCGAGTCATGTAACTCCGGTTTGCCTGTTTCCCTCTTTCGTTACGATGATATTATCAAGACTTGGAGTGCATTATTGCCTACTTTAAAAGTTGTTTTCTCCTTACCGAGAAGATCTGTTCCTTCACATGTGGAAACAAAATTAAACTACATAAATTTATAACGTTTGTAATTTGTGTTTTGCTTTTATTGTGGTAAAACATTTTTGTTGGAAAAGGACATAATGATTATTTCTCTTGACTGTTTCTTGAGCAATAGTGTTAATTTATGCAAAAATATCAGAGGAGACTAAGCCTTAAATGGTTGGAGGATCAAATTGTAATGGGAATTGATCACATTTGTACTGAACTGAAGCACATTGATTAAGAGAAACTCTTGTTAGAGAAGCATAAAGAAAACTATTCTCACACATAGAGAAGCATAGCATCTCTGATTCACTGAGAAAGTATTCACACTGTAAACTCTTACTGACTTTCAGTACAATAGACCCACTTGAAGTAGTACAATCTGATGTAAAAGGAAGAGAATTGATATTTCAAGCAATTTTTACAAATAAAAATCTGAAGTTTACTATTTGTATTCAGTCCCCTTTAACACCTCCAAATGAAGTCTGTCAACTTTCTTCAGAAGTCACCGAATTGGTAAATAAAATTCAACAGTGTTAATCTAAATATAAATATGTGCAAAACATATGAAGTGGAAAACTAGCAAAACATCCCGAACTAACTGTTGAGGATGAAACATAAAGGTGTCCACAGAGATGCTGATGGGAAGTTAAATTTAGCTAAATACAGATCAGTCCTGTTTGGAGGAATCTGCTGCAGTCTTCAAGAGATTGTTTACCGTTAGGCAAGACAACCTGAAACATACAGCCTGAATACCAACAGACTGATGTGAAAATACAAATACACACCACACTTTTGAGAATACTGGCTAAACCAAAAGTTCAAAAACCTGCATACATTGATTCCTTCCATTATGCATTTATGTTCTACTTTGTGTTTATCACAAAAAAAAAATTAAAAATGTTGAAGGTTGAGCTTGTAATGTAACAATATGTGAGAATTGGTTAAAGGAGTGAGAATTTTTCTGCAAAACACTGAACATAGAAATTCTTCTAGCAAAGTCTGACAACAATCAGAGAGGCAGTTCTGGCAAGAAACTGTCAATTGTACCATATTTTGTTGCCCATGCTCAATTTCTGGTGAAGAGTATACTCAAACATAGATCCATTTAACATTAATCTACTGATTCAGAGGTTTAATAGTTTGATCATAACAGGGTTTTTTTTTTTTTTTGTATTTCTTTGCAATGATGTAATCAGAGAAAAAATATAGTCTTCAAATTCTGGTATTTTCAAAGGATAAATTAACATTAACTGACTTCCTTATATTATCTTACAAAATTAACAATGAGTATGTGAACCTACATAGAAAACAAATGAAACCTGCCCTAAAAAATTAGGTTAGAAAGGGGGAGTGCAATATGTTTGTCAGGGTAATACTTCCTGTATGAGAATTTACAACAAAATAGCAAATAAAACATGTTATGTTGGTAAGTAATAAGACAGTGAGTCAGATTGCTTTTACTGGAAAGTCTGGGAACAATGATTAAAAACTATCTGATTTAATCTACGCTCTGTATCTTTTTTGGCTACAATTTGTCTGAATTTGTTTGTAACTTTCTCGGGGTAATTACGGTAATCCCGATTGTGCCCTGTAGCAGCCTTTACGGTAATCCTGACAGGGGCTCTGGGTGTCAGCTGATCCTCCTCTGCTGGCGAGCGAGGAGGAAAAATCCTCAGAAGGAAAACAGTGCTTGCTAGGTAGGTGAAACCATGGCTGCAGAGATTCATTCGAGGCCCCAGACCGCTAGACCAGTCCTCCTGAACAAGATCGAGGGACACTCGGACGCGGTTAACGCGGCCGTTTTAATCCCGAAGGAGGATGGAGTGATCACCGTCAGCGAGGACAGGTGAGTCCGAGGAGTCAAGCTAACAAGAGCTAGCGGGCTAAGTCGATTTCCTGGTTATTACATTTATTTCTTGGAGAAAGGAGGGGTCTGAAACGGAAAAGGCAGCATTATTGACTCTCACTGAAACAGCTTTCGTTTGGGAATTGGATAAAGAACTAGCGCTTATCCTCAGTTTAGCTTTAGCGCTAAATAGCAACCTGTTTGTGTTTGTCGCTTTTAAAACAGTTTGAACAAAGATAGTGACATTTGGGAAGATGGATGTAAAGATAAACCCTCCAAATTATCTTCTGTATCTAGTTTTATGATTTAAAGTGCTTTGGGTACAAAATATTTTGCATAAAAATGTGTAGTAAAATTATGTTGTGGTAAACAAACTGATAAGCATCACATTGCATATTTGTAATGCTAGTTGATAGTCACATTTACAGCTCAGTATCGTCATATTGACAGTGGACTCTGTCTCCTGGACGTCACACTCTCCTGATCAGCACCTGAATGCATCACGGTAATAAAAACGCCCGACCTAAATAATCTTAGCAGGGAAGGTCCGTCATTTTTCAGTGGATTAGTCTGAGAAGCTGTCACACTTTATTACAGACAGTAAAGAAAGCAAATACCCCCCTCCTTTCAGGTTCAGTGGAACAAAACTGAAACCATTTCCGTCGCAAATCCACACCACTTGATGTAAGAAAAAAGGAGAAGTCGTGGCTCGGGCGTTCAGCAGGTTACTTGATGAAATTGGTTTTGACTGCTGCTGCTTTAGATAAGACAACAACTTTACGGACTTTAGTTGTTTTTGTTCTCTTGGAGGAAGCTAGACATTTGCAAAGAAAATAAGTATGGATTCTGAATTTAATTGACTCACCAGTCTATAATTGCAGTATCAAGTATTTTTTTTTTTTTACTTGAACTAAACTGACTTTTAGTCTCCATGGTTTAATTTAAAAAATATATATTTTCATTACAAACTTCAGTGTATGGTTCTCCTATATTTGGAGAATTAATCAGAGGAGCAGTGGTAACTCTGTAGGAGCTGCAGAGATCCACAGCACATGTGGGAGATTCTGTTGACAAGACGGCACTATGACAGAGTAGTGGCATCAATATGCTGTGGGAATACTACAGCAATGGCAGGGAAACTTGTGAGAATGGACCTAACTACAGTCTAATTATTTAAAAAAATCCGTTTGCAGGAGACTTGAAACTGAGATTCACTGACCTGAAAATGCAACCAGAAGTCCAGTTGAACGGTTCAGATCAATGTGTACTCATCTGCCAGAATGGCCCAGCCAAAGTCCAGACCTAATGCCAACTGAGAATCTGTGAGAAGAATGCCTCAGCAAACTGATGTACCCAGATATTCTTCAGATAAAGCATGAAGTATTTTCAGGTGTAGATGAGCAAAGTTTACATGAACATTCCCAGAATGACTCACTGCCGTAATTGCAGTAAAAAATGATTCTACAACGTATTGACTCTGGGGGTTTCAGTGTTAAGTTTTTCTATTCTTGCTGTGGAAGTTTTGTCTTGGGTCTCAGCAGATTGGTTTAGACCGATCTGTTTCTGCACATTTTGCCTTCAGGACCATCCGAGTGTGGCTGAAAAGGGACAGTGGTCAGTACTGGCCAAGCATCTACCACACAGTCTCCTGTAAGTATGGCCTTCATTTTATTGAGAGAAAGAACAGATTAGGCTTATGAATGCATGTGGAAGCAAAACACCACTGCAGCTATTTCCCTCCTCACTGCTCATGTCTGCTTCTTTATCCCTGCAGCGCCGTGCTCTTGCATGTCATACCACCATGACAGCAGACGCATCTTCATTGGTCAGGACAATGGAGCAGTTGTGGTGAGTGAGCTCAAACTCTACTTGGGACAGTGGAGGACAATGTGTAGATTTAAATCTTTGTTTCAATGTTTATTTGATGTGATAGTTTTTGTTCCTTTGTGCTTCTTGTTGTAGGAATTTCTCATCTCTGAAGATTTCAACAAAATGAACCACGTTAAAACATACCCAGGTGAGGACAGAAACAAAAAGTGAGGCTCATTGTGATTGCAGAAAATAAAAAAAGATGTCAATGAACCTAATTGAGAAGTTAAACAAAATGAATCCAGGGTATTTAAATTGGTGGTTGTGTGGTTATTCTACATATCAGATTAATTTCGCCACTTATGGTGGCAGCATGTTGGAGTTTCTCTATTCATTATTTTTGGTGAGGCGTTTGTGTTATTTTGGACAACTATTTCCTCTGGTTTTGTATGCCGTGCAGCTGGAAATATTTTTGCTGTACTTCTGGACATTTGATGCTCAACTATAGCGACAAGGTATTGTTTTTACAACTGACATCAGCTTATTATTAGCATCTCAGAAGCTCCAATAATACCTGAACTACAACTCCAAAAATCAGAGTAGTTGAAAAGGAGGCTTCATGAATGCAGAGAAAGAAGGAAGAGGTTCAATCCAAAATTCCAACATCTCTCAGCTTTGTAACCAAACGGCCAGACGGAGATTTAAAGAGGAGCGGCAAAAGCAAATGAGGTGGATTAGCAGTGCTAGCCAACAACTGATGGTTTCATTCAGAAATATAATTTCTGCTGCCTGAATATTGAGCTGTTGGCATGTCATGGCAGTCATGGGACCATCATACAGCAACTGTGACTATTTGACGATACCTAAATGATGCGAGTTACAACCACATTCATTTTTCCTTTGGGATAAATAAAGTATTTTTGAATTTTAATTTAGAGCCTTAAAGGCAAAAATCTGATTTTAGAAAGACATGCATGTTATAGAGAACTCTTACAAGTAACAAATAAATTAATATTTTACTGCAGTAGCATAAAATATGAGAAATTCCTTATTTAATTTGAAAACATTTATCCAGTAAACCTAAGAGTTTAAGTTGTGTAAATTTTAAGATTCTCACTGACACAAGAGTGGTGGATGATTCTCATTTAGTTTACACACAATGGCTATTTTTTTTGAGATTGGAAATGGATAAAACTAATTGAATTAGTTTTTCTCAGAAGCCTGGAAAACATGTAGAAGCTCATAAGAAGGTTCAGGGATAGCTTTGTTTGTGAAGCGGTTTAACCCTTTGTTCTAAAATGTGTCATTTGAAGTCATTTTAAAGTTCTCCAGATTAAACATATTTTCTCTGCCTGACAGAAGTGGCTCTTTCCACGCTGAAGGTGTTCTGGTACTCTTTGCATGATGGGTAAATGGGTTGATGTTATTGACATGTTTTAACTTATTGAACTCTCCAAGTAAAATTCAAATAATACAGTATCATTTAATGTAAAACTGCTGCTTTCTGTTGACATTTGGGGAATCCACATTACCTTAATCTGTGAAGAAATTATAAACCAAGCATTTTATCGTCATTTATTCCAGCTTCTTCTTAAGATCATTGCTCCTGTGAGCTGATTTATTTAGAAATCCCAGTTTGAAGGTCAGTCTGTTCTTTGGAGGGTAAATGTCTCTCCACTTGTCACAACTTCCAACAAGTCCAAGCAGCAAAATCTGCATGACTCACAGTGAGATTAGATAAGGTGCAGGATGTGACTGTGCCTACTGATATTTGAACACATATCTGTTCAAATATCTATGGCTTTGTATTGACAAGCTGTCATTTTAATTCAGTGGAGAAAAAAAAGAGGCTCTTTTAGATCCACCAACAGATTTTAGGCTAAAATCAGACAAGTTTGGAGATTAAATGTCCTGCCTCTGTGTCTTTGCTGAATATCTGGACAACCACTTCAAAAAATAACTCATGTAGGTAATAGAAGCACCAACTCACAGCCTCTAGATATAGGAGCTAATTATTAATCTAGGAAACTTTGAGGAAGTAGAGACAACTCCCTTCTTTGCTTTGCTTTGCTGATGAAGTGTAATGGTGTGTTTAAAAGATAAACAGCATGATACACTTTATGTTTCTTGTGGTAATTACTGTTAAAAATGTGATATTAGCTCCCACTAGTTCACAGAACGTGCACATTTTCAGAGTTTTGGCTTGAAAACTAGGCTTTCAATATGTAGCTGCAAACTGTTCTGAAGTTTTTACCTCTGATAAATCCAGATTTCCAAGCACTGGGCACACATTAGGCATGAAACCTCAACTTAAGTTGGTACATCTGAATTTAATTTGCTTGACATTTAAAGTGCTTAATCATGATTTCTGAGATGATACATTTAGAGTCTACTGGGTTTACTTGCTTGTTTATTAGAATTCATGTAGGTCTTAATTTTAAATATCCATGATCTCGAACAGGAATTTTATTCCTATAAAACATTGAAATGCTCCTCGTATAACAGAAATAACATGAAATGGTTGAAATGAGGTTTATTTAATCGGTTTGTGAAATGTTACTTTTTCTACAATAAGCTAAGCATGCAGAGTTGTAATAAAAGTAAACTTTTGTAGTAACAGCATCTGTAAATCTCTTGGGTTTTAAAAAGGCGCAAAAAAATAAATTTTTTCTTTTCCATTCGCTAAGACTAGAAAACGAACATTATAGTATATTATCAGCAACAAGAACAGAATATGGACCACTCTTTGTTAACCGTTTTTGAAGAAGTGGCACAGCAAAGTTTGCTGTATAGCAAAAGTATCCGTTTTATGTGGTGATTGTAAGTCCTGTCCAATAAATCTTTATCTTTTGCAAAGACAAGAGCTAATGTAGGCGTCGTAGTAGAGGGCCGTCTTATCTAAATTTAGTTGGAAGAGTCTGGCTGCACAATATACTGTGTTCTAATAAATGTTCTACATTATTACTGTTACTTTGGTATTGGTCAATATGTAAATCTGGCAAACTGGGTTCAACTTGAAGGGAATGCAAAGATCAAGAACAATGAACATACCAAATAGGCAGGAGACAGGAGCACAGCAACACGATACAGACTGCTACAGGAGATTTTTCTACACATAACCTTTAGCATCTAAAACCACTCTTAGAAGAAAATCATGTGATACCAGTTGTAACATTTATTTTCCTTCTGGGGTTTATAAAGTTTTTTTTTTTTTAATTGAATTGAAATCTAATGTCATTTGCTTGTTTAGTACTTATGTGTTGGTGTTCATTCTTATCCTGTAGCCCACCAGAACCGTGTGTCGGGTATGGTATTCTCCCTGGAGAGCGAGTGGGTGGTGAGCACAGGCCATGACAAGAGCGTCAGCTGGATGTGCACCCAGAGCGGCAGCATGTTGGGGAGACACTACTTCACCTCCTGGGCCTCCTGCCTACAGTATCCTTCCGTCACACGCTCTCTGTGTAATACGTTAGCCGTAGGAAAACCTAGCGCTCGTTCAGACCCTGACTCCCTCGCTCAGATACGATCATGAGACGCAGCACGCCTTCATCGGTGATTACTCCGGACAGATCACTTTGCTGAAATTGGAGAAGCAGACGTACTCCACCATCACGACTCTGAAGGGCCACGAAGGTAAAAAGACACGTTTATTAAAGGTGAATCATTGGGCATTGAAACAACTGCCCCCATAGTTGTAATAGTGATAAATTTTTTTAATACATTAAAAAATAATAATACAAATCAGCTTTTAGCTGCTGCTGTGGATTTCAAATTAAATGTTAAATGTTGGAAATGTAATTGTTTTCAAATATTCAAAGATTGAAAGACGTGTTCATAGCCTAGATGTTACAGCTTTGATGAGAATATGTTTATTTCAGTGGTTAAAGACTTCAGAGTTAACTTAGACTTGGAAAAAATTACTTCTGAACATCTCTTGGTGCTGCTACATTGCACAAAGGTAATAAAAAGCAATAAAAAATATCTCTAACTGCTTCAGCTTTGTAGTTTGAAGGTGAAAAACTGGAAGACCTGGCTGTGTTTCACAGTGGACAGAGCAGACAAATCAGCGAAATGGTCTGACCTCACCTCCATTTCAAAGCTCTGTGCTTTATAGCTGGTAAAGGTCCAGTTCAATTTAACTCTTCTGACTGGGCCAATATCCAGCCACAGTTTTCTCAGAACCTGGGTTAAGACTGAAAGAAATCAGTGATTTAAAACTGCAGGACATATATAATCATTCCAGAGTTCAAAAAAATTACTAGTCATCTGAAATTATTTATATGTAAGCCTCTTATTCTTATTTTCAGCTTTATAATACTCTGTGTTTGTAATGCATCGAAGTAAAGGTGCAGTTTATTCTAATCTTAAAACCTTTTGTAATATTTTAAGAAAGATGTTTCCCATGTTTTATTTTAATGCATACAAAATGTGTTTCTAAAACAGCAAAAGGGGCTGAAATACAGTAATAATCAGTAGTTTTCAAAAACCTCAAGGGCAACTTGGGAAAACTCAGATCAGCTCATAAAGTTTGACTTCTGTAGAAACATTGAATAGTAATTGAATTCTTGTATTTAAAAATTACAAGAATTTTTTAAAAAGTGGAAGCTGGAAAGTCTTGTATTTAGAAATGAACTGTGCAGCAAACCCTGAACTATTTATTTTAAGTTACTCATGACTTGTGGTCCTGAGATTTTTTTGTGTTTTTGCCTCTCATTGTGGCTTGAATCAAGGAAAATGTTGAACAATGGGCCGCTCCTAATGAGGTTATTTAAAGACTAAACTGAACTGCTTGGAAAGATTAAGGAAGTGAGACACAGATTCAATAATCCAACTAATGCAGTTGGATTTATGAATCTAGTTGTTTTATTAAATATAAAAAAGGCAAATTTAATAATCCAGCTGCAGTGTGTATCTATGATCAGGAACAAACAGCAACAAGCTGGTGGGGATGACGTGTAAAAGCTGGAAAAGCCACAGCAAAAGGAAAGAAAGACAAATCTATTCCACTCACCCAACTTTGGCAAAACTTTTGCAATCTTCCATTAGGAATGGAGTCTGCATACATTATGTCGGACATTAAACCGAGTTGCCAAATCTTAGTGCAGAACAAGAAGCACCCCCATCCACTCAAGTACAGATTCCTTTTTGGACGAGAATGATGGAAAATACCATCAGACGTGCTGCTCTGCAAACTCCCACAGCAGCTTGTTTTCAGCTTCGATCTGGCAACCGTGCCGTTCTCATGCTCATCAAGCCGCTCAGTGACCATTCCAGCTCTTCAGATGGGGACTGTTGTCACTGTGGAAAATTGTCTCTCATCCAGATAAATAGGCATAATAAAGAACAAACGCGTGACTCAGATGAGATTTTGTTCTGGATTCTTGTGACAAATGGAAAAAATGGGCGACCAGGATGCTTCGCTGTGTGAAACCGACACTTCCAAGAGTTCTGCTCCAGGCTTGGATCAAACATGAGCTTGCTAAAAAGCAAGCGCAGGCCTGACTCATGTGACCAGATGAAAGTCTAATATTGTCAGAAAGCTGATTCTTACCACAGCCATATTGCCCACTCTTCAGTCAGATGGACTCTCATGTTGCCATGTGCTCCGATGACACAAAACTATCCCAGCGTTAAACCTCCTTCTCTCCTTCTGATCCAGACATGTGCTTTGATGTCTCTGATAATGCATGCTAATTGGACAGCTGCTGATTTATTGTAATGAGTCGAGTTCAGAGCTCAAGCTGTACACACACTCGGCAACGAATATTTAGTAGGAATTATGAGGCTGGCAAAATATATGGAAAGATTAAACCTGATGTCTGCTGTCTCCCAGAAACTTTAGTTGTTTTTTTATTATTATTTGTTTCATGGTGGTCCATTTCTGTAGGAGTTAAAATCAGTCATGTTGACTCAATAAATGTTAAATGTCGATTATGCAGCCCCCCCCCCTGGAAGTTGTGATCACAACTATTAATGCAAATTCAGTCATCACTTGCAAACTTTGCGAGGACTTGCAATCTTCAGAAGTCATCACAACTTTACAGCAAATCTGGCCAATCACCTTAATGTTTTCTATATTTTCTGCTTTTCTGGCTAATCAAAATGCTTTTTTTGTAAGAATTTGCTTTTACTGTGTACACAATTATGGGCGTAGCTGACACAGTTTCTGTATCTGTGCCCTCTTTCAGCCGTTTCATGCAGATAATGTTACCCAAATAATGACTAGTTATTCTATGTCAGTGTATCATATTAACCTTAACAAGAATATTAATGTTGTTGTTACCTCCTTTGCATTCCTTGCTATTTAGTTAATGCCAGGATTAAACCCAATCCTCTTTAATTTCTGTAGAGAAGTTGTACCCACTGCTGCTTTCCTCGTATTTAAAATAAATCTTTATTGTCACAATTGAAAGAGCAGAGAGTCAGGGAGGAGACATTAGACCAGAGGCCAGCAGCAGGATGATCATGCAGGGTCTTCTCAGGTAAGGAGGGATTAGAACATGATGAGGAAAAAGAGAAGGAAATGTGCAGCAATTTCAACTGTTATGCAAGACCAGGTTTTGGCAAAATAAAGCTTAAAAAGTTTGCAACTTTGACCGCAACTTTTTAAAAAAAATAAAATAAGGTGCTGCAAAAGCCATCATTTTAGGTTGCAGCAATCACAATAAAAACATCGCAACATCCTGGAGGGGCTGATTATGGACAAAAAATATGAAGCATCTGGCAAGACTGCCAAAAATCTCCACCTAGAAGATATTTGTACTGCTTTCTTGTTTTATTGTGTACGGCTGAGAACTTACTTCAACTCCCCTCATATTAAGCAATTTCCCCAGCTTCCTCTAACACCAGAACATTACCCAAGGCACTGTGCAGTGATGCTTTGAAAAGGAGCAGGATCACAGGATCCTTTCTGCCATGCAAATCAGACCACCAGCCAGAGTCACAGGCTGCTTCTCATCATATGACTGCTGCAAGAGTTACAGAGTCTTGATCATCTCTGATGAGCTATTTATGAATGGCCAGATTTTGGCTTGCAGTAGTGATCATTTTCTCCAATTATTAATTTCGGGGGTCTCCAACCCACAGCTCCAGAGCCACAAATGGCTCTTTTGAAACTTCCACAATTGCTTTGACTAAAAATAATTAAGGACCAACTAATGTTGTTAAATATAGGTGTAAAAGCAAATGAATATTTTAGCAGTTTTTCCATCTTTTTCATGAAATAATTGCAAAGTACCAGTTGTATATAATTAGGTCAATTTTTTAATCTTGTCATAATGTTGGGATCTATTGTGCTTTTAGCACATCATTTTCTACAAATGCCAACAAATGTTTCTATTCCCTTGTTTGAAAAGTTTTATGCTTTTTTTTATTTTTAAACCTGATGGAAATGAAATAATAGTTCTTTAAAAATAACAAATGTCCTACAGTAGATCCATCCATTCATTGTCTGCTGGCAAGGAATATAATAAAAATTCATCAGCAATTATAAGCTTTCTGTTTTCGTGTAATATTTGTAGTGCTAAACTTTTTTTTTTTGGCTGGACTGCAAGCAAAAACACTCCGTCTTGTAAAGTTTGCGGTCCTTTGCTTTGTTAGGAGCTGCTTGCAGTTCTCCCAGTGGACACTAAGTGGTGCCAGCGGGTCAGATCATAAATCTTTTCCTGAATAAACTTCTGGAAACCAATTGAAGTCTTCTAACATCAGATGTTAACGTTTTGCAGGTAGTGTAGGATCCTTGTGGTGGGACCCTGTCCAGCGGCTGCTTTTTTCAGGGGCCTCAGACCACAGCATCATCATGTGGGACATCGGGGGCCGCAAGGGACGGACACTTCTCCTGCAGGGACATCAGTAAGTTCCTCTGTAGTCTGCACAAGTTCATTAGGACTGAATTTTCTTTGGATCTGCAAAGGGTGGCTATAGAAATGCTGATCTGTGATCAAGACTGTAAAAAAAAAAAAAAAGAAAAAAAAATCACCTTCTCTGGTTTCATCATTTCTTTGATCACAGAGTCTGTAACACTAATATCCAAGCCATCTTCTTCAAAGGCAAATCCCCTTGGAGTCGGTAACTGTTGTCTCCAGGCACTGACTTATTTTTGTTTTTACATCTCAGTCCTCATAAATATTTCATCACCTCTCTGCCTGCCTGTCTATTACAGACATTATCAAACAAAGCCCGTCAGCACTGATGAACACCGAGGAAAAGGCCATGGTGAATCCTGACATTCTGTGGCAGGATTTGCAGATAGTTTGGTCGGTCAAAAATAAAAGTTAGATGAGTAATTTCTGCAGAAATATGTTTTATCTGTAAATGAATTTAATTGGTTTAGATGTTTGTCCTTTTTCTGTGTCGTTCATGACATTGGATTCTGAAATGTTGCCACTAGATGTCAGCAAATTCTTCACCTGATGAGTTTTGACTTGGTGAAAAAATAAACAAGGCTATTTTTAACCTTTGAGTTGATTTACATAATGTGTCATTTTAAGGTTTCATAAAGCATGTATGTTTCAGGTTTTGTGTGAAATGAGCAGTAATCCATTAATCACACTGATGGTCAACAATCAGCTCGTAGGGATAATGGATGTGTCTATGCTTTTACAAGCGCATAATTTAAGATGACTCATCCATCAAAGTGGGGGATATGAGAATGTGTTTCTTTGGTAACCCATAAACAACAATTTTCTTGGGATTTTATGAAATTGACTACACAAAGTAGTTGAGTACAGAAATAGAAGGATAATGTTATTGCTTTCAACATTAGCATTCCGTGATTTTCAGCTCTTGAAAATGAGTAAATGCTTTATAAAGCCACCTTTTTATGCTTTAAGAGCAGTTTTGTTAAAAATGGACATCACACTTCTCTAAACACATATGAAGTTTGTGTTTGTATTAAGATAAAATCTGACTATATATATTTGCGAGCCACTGTATGCCCTACTTTAAAACCTTGAAATGATGTGAATTAACGGTAGAAAATAATCCAAGCCTCCGTCTCCCTCAGTGAGCGTGTGCAGGCGCTGCGTTATCTACAGTTCACAAGACAGCTGCTGTCGTGCTCAGCCGATGGAGGCATTGCAGTGTGGAACATGGACACACAGAGAGAGGAGGTTTGCATCACTGTTGCAGCACTAACAATTATCTTTTTCATGGTTTGAGGAAATGTTTTTTTTTTCCTTTTATGTTCTTATGGTTAGCTTTTTGTGTTTAATGCTTAGACTTATTGTGCTCGTGTCTGTGCAGGCACCTCAGTGGTTAGACAGTGACTCCTGTCAGAAGTGTGAGCAGCCTTTCTTCTGGAACATCAAGCAGATGTGGGACACAAAGACCTTGGGACTCAGACAGGTACCAACCACAGTGTCTCACAGGGGATGGGAGGCTCCAGTCACACTCATAAATCCTACTGATGCCTATGTGTTTGTTGTGTGTGTGTGTTTGTTGTGTGCAGCACCACTGCAGGAAGTGTGGGAAGGCTGTGTGTGGGAAATGCAGCTCTAAACGCTCCACCTTCCCGATCATGGGCTTTGAGTTCCCGGTGCGAGTGTGCGACGCCTGCTTCGACACCATCAAAGAAGAAGAGTAAGCGTAGGCCTTCTCTAAATGTGTTTGTGTTTTCATTTTGTGCGGCCACGATTAAAAACGCTGCCATCGTGTGCGTGTGTGTGTGTGCGCAGCCGAACACCGTTGGCCACGTTCCACGAGGGGAAACACAACATCGCCCACATGGACATGGATCCATCCAGAGGCCTGATGGTCACTTGTGGAAGCGACCGCATTGTTAAGGTCAACAACAGAGCTTTGATACCAGATGATTCATGCGTGGAACAGAGGGCCTTTGAGCCGACACTGAAGCTAAAACTAATACTTATCCCAAGCTTTAGAAATGAGAATTCATGAGTTTGCACAGGTTAGAATTAAGTAATCTCTGGACCAAGATGGAAATTATACTAAATTATGAACTCGCCTTCTTAAAGGTGCAGTACGTAACTTTTGTAAAGAAATGTTTTTTATATATTTGTTAAAGTGGTCACTATGTTATCACATTTTAATAAGAGACAAATCATCTGTGAAAAGACTGAGCTCCTCTTATCCTCCTTGAGCTACTTACACAGCTTCAGGCCAAAAACAACCAATCAGAGCAAGAAGGAGTATCTTAGCACTGTCAATCATCCTCATATATGCGCTGCTCAATGTGCTAATGGAGGAGAAATAACTTACCTTTAAAATGTAACAAAAGTTCTATTTGGATCACTTTTACATCTTAAAAATGTTGAACTATTTATTACTGCGAAAAATTGTCCTTCTACATCTAAGCCTTGGAATTGAGGCACCCATTATTAAACTTCTAGTGAAAATATTTAGGTTAACTGAGCTTCAATTTACCTGCAAACGCTCCCAAGAAATAAAACTAGGCTCAATAATTACTTTTCCACTTCCAAACCAATGTGGACTGGACCTGTAAAATAATAATTCTGCACATACAAGTTGTCGATTTCTTCAGGCCACACTCTCCCTCATTACACAGACACACATCACTTGCTACACTTAAATCCATCAACTATTTAATTTTATCCAGCTTGGAGTTGAAAAATATGCCTAACAGTGATAATCAGGCGAAAATGCTCAGTTGCTGAATAATTGTGCACGCAGTGTAGTTTTGTTATCTCTGCATCACACTCAGGGTTTTTCTGTTTAATTAGGATTATTGTCTAAGTAATGAATCCAATCAAGGATCATGTCTCGCTTTATGCTTTCCTGACACTAATGATGTCCATTTCCACAGATCTGGGACATGACACAGGTGGTTGGCAGTAGCTTAGCAACAGGTTTCTCCCCTCGCTGATTGGCCCAGCCCTCTACATGGTACCCTCGCCTGACTCGAGCCCTCCCCCCACTCTCAGTGTCATGGAAACCCCTCTGTACAGCCCACCTCGCCTTCACGCCTGGGGTCCGCCTCTCCAGCAAGACCTGCTCTGGGTGAACGTGTGTGAGCCCCTCCACATCTCTTCGTCTTCATGTTACATATTTTGCTACCTGTCAGTCTGACTGTTTTAGACTGTTGCTCTGATCTCAAACTGAACCCTAAGCACAATGAAAGATGTATGTGGGTGTGCGTGCATGTGTGTTCTGTTTTCTCCTGGGGGAGGAACGGTATTGCTATTAGAGTTTACACTGAATATATCCGATACTTTTTTTTTTTTTTTGATAAAAGTCCTTTTTTTTTATTATGATTGCACCGTAAAGCTAGTGTTCACCATTGCCGTCCTGCCGTAGCTGTAAATATGAGCTCCCGCTACCTGCTTAATCCCAGGCTACTTTAAAGAAATACTCATCTGTAAATTCTTCTCCTCTCTGCGTGTAGTGGATGCTTAAAATGTTTTCTGATTTCTTTTTCACTAGCTGGCCTTAAGTCACTATCTCAGGAGCTTTTCCCATCAGTAAATTGTCACCGGTTGGGCTTGGATGATGTCAGTCGTAACGGTTCCTAAACTTTAATCTGAAGAAAGTTAGTAAAATGGCCTCCTGATGGGGTAAGGATCGTCTGTGATGTAGTTGTCAGATGTTTGCTAGGCAGCAGCTAACCCACCCTCCACCTTATGGGAGGTGATGATCGGTTTCTGTAGTAACCAGCGAAGTCAGCAGCAGCAGCATCGGGTTGCAGGCCTGCGCTCAAGATTGTGGGGTTACCTTCAGAGATCGTGATTTTTAAGTTTAGGATGTTAAAGTGTAAATTTTTCTCACAGGTGGAGGTGAATTAGACAAACAGCACACTGCGGTTCTGGATGAGTAGTCCAGACTAAATGTAGCCCCACCTGCTGAGATGTTGACTTGTTCCTGGTCACATCTGGATTCCTGTAAAGGCCTTAAAAATAAAGAAGACCCACTAAAAGCCTTCTGAACAGTTCTTCAGCTCGTACGACTGTTCCATTTTCACCATCCCTCCTCAGTTGTTCCTTCCTCACACACATTTGTGCATCAGAGATGTCTCTTTGCACTGAATTGCACAAGTCAATCTTTGTTTTGGTTTTTTTTCCCTATTTGTACGTTTGGATGCAGGAGTTCAGCTTTTCTGTGAATAGCAGCTGGAATCATCTAATCTTAGACTAAAGCTTGCCTTATTTGTAAGTGGAAGATGATGAGAAACATTCTGCTGGAGTGGATTCATATTCCAGTTTTTGGGATCATTAGTGTCTATTTATATTTGCAGTAAAATATATGTGTAACCTCTGCAGGTTTTGTTTTCTGTGCCCAGACTGTCTCTTGATTCCCGTGTAACATGTTAAAACCGATTCCTCCCTCACTTCACTTCCAAAGCGCATCATGCAGAGTTGGTGTAAAGATGAGCCACGATATCAAATCCTGTCAGCTGTTTCATGTGAACATGGATGGGATGGTTTTGTTAATAAAGTGACAGCAGAAACTTGATCAGTGAATATTTAGGTGTTTCATGTTATTATGATTGCGTTATCCTGACACTCCAGTGTTTTGTTTTTTTTTATGTTAGATTTGTTCTTTTACTTTTATTTTTAAAATGTTAACAAACTAGCAGATCATATGTATGTTTTTCATCCCATTGGTGGACATTGGGAGTTCAAGGATGGGACTTGTCTTAAAACTAATTTGCATGATGTATTTATTATTGTAGCCACTGTTTGTAGTAAGGTGGCAGGTACCAATTTTAATACGGTCTAAAATTGAGAAGATAATTTTTTTCTTCTTCTTTGAGCATACTAATGGACAAGTTTTTCCTCAAAGCTAGCGTAGGTAGTATCTTATCTGTTGGCTTCTTCATTTAATATAAATCCAAACCAGATGGTTCCAGTTAAAGCTAATGGTTTGTTCAAGAATTCATGACATCAAACATCTTGAAATACTCAGATCTCAAAAACACTACTTTTGTTTTTTGCGAAGGCTATATGCTGAACCTTTTTAAACCTTCATAAGGTTTGCTTTTGGAGTTATTCCTGTAACTCCAAACCGATGATGGTCATTAAAAGGTTCATGGAGGTAGAAACCCCAATGATGATGTTCCTGTTTGAAACGTATTCAGACAAGTAGTTGCAGTGTATCTGACCAGAGTCGGTGACGGGTAAAATAAAATTCTGTAGCTATATGTTATATATTCTTATATAGACGTGAATTTATGTAAACATGACATTCAGGAAATTGGAGATGTTTTGAGATGGCATAAGTCTGGTCTTTGTTTCTCTCTGACTAGCCATTAGCTTCAGCGTCTGAGAGCCACTAATCTGCATTCAGATTAAATGAGTGTGGCTAGAGAGTTGCACACTGCAGGTAAGATATTATTTATTAATTACCTTTTAACAAGACCTCACTTCAAAGTCCTTCAGCTCCCCTTCAAAGGAAACTGAAGACTTTCACCTGTTGAACCTTTTTATCTGTCTGCCACATGCTGAAGGGGAATTGCATTAGGTTCATCAGAGCTTTTCATAAAGACAGCACTGCTACTCCAAAAAAAAAATATATATATAAATATAGACACAGACACCCACAGAACAGTCAGTGGAGTTTTTAAATGGTGTGGCTGAGAAGTTAAAGGAACTCTAAATGATCCATCTTCAAGTAGAAACTAAACCCTAGAGTTTAATCTCTGCCTCATATTAGTCATTTCATCCATTATTAATCATTGCATTGACTGAGGTAGACTTAAAATGCTCCTTCACGTCTTAAAGACTCTTAGTGTGTCTAAGCTCTTTTCACGCATGCAGAGAATCTGTATTCAGAACTCGCGAAAGAATCTTTTAGCTCATTTCACGAAGCATCAGAAGAGGCTCCTCATAGAGCACAATGGAGGGTCACTAGCAAAGCTACGGTACAATCTGGAGCCTGAAAAGCCTCTTTCAGTCATTACTTATCGGGTCCTTGGCAGATGTGTGGGATGCTAAAGCAATGATCGATGCTGAGATTTGCTATTTGCGGAAATAGCTCAAGGAATAGATCTTGAGATTGCTCGTGTGTCTCAGGAAGGAAGCAGTGGATTTAGTCGCGTTATCAGTAGTTTATGTCCTCTATCGCAAAACGGAACAGTCACCTCTCTCATCATCTTTAGTTTAGCGCAAGAATCGTGTTATCCTTTCTTTTTTATTTTCCTCCACAATTCATAAAATGTGACATAATTCTCTCTTGAAGCTACTTGTGATACTTGCCATTCCAACAAGGTTGTTGTTAATGTACATCTGCAAATAACTGTATTTTTAAATGCTTTTGTTGATATTTCAGAACTGATTTGGGTCTCCATGTGCCCTGAAAGCAGAGCACTGAAGAGTATAAACTACACTTAATAAAGATATTTGATATGTTTGACTGCTGTTTGTTTTGGGGTTTTTTTTATTAGGAGAAATCCAATCAAACAGCAACACAAAAAACATTTTGTAAGTTTGTTTTATTGACGCATGAGTTAACAGGAAAGTTATAGGAAGGGTAAAAAGGTTTTTCAAAGGTGCTGATATCAAGTCACAGATTTGTAAATATGCTGCATATGTCAAGTGATGCTGCTGCGCTGTTGGAGAGAACGCTTCTCCTCCAGCCTGGGTTCACCTTACACTGTACAGTAGCTCCACAACACAACATGGCACACACACGGGTTACTTACAGGGGTATTAGATGCACATCACTGGACACGTGTGTGAGTCAGAAACACCAGCATGATGCTGAACCCTTGACTGGTGAGCGAACACATAAATGTGACCTTGGCCACATCAGATTCCCATCTGATTGACGTTAATAAAGTCACAGTTATAGTCGTGCGTTTGGGCTTTAATCATCGCTCTCAGCTGCAGATATGCAAGCAGCATCACTGTCAAACATTTCTGCGCTATAAAATATAAAGTCCTGAAAAAAAGCTAAGCTTACAAATAGTTATAAAGCATTACCAATCTGCAATCCCTCGGTTATTTCTAATTTCAGTCTGCTACTGTTAGGCTGGGTTTCCAAAACGCTCCTTAGCACTTAAAGCATCTCTTCTTTTTATATCCCACATCAAATGATACCAAGAGAGGCGCTTTGGATGAAGTAGATATACTTCCTGTCCAGCCTCGACCAATAGGAGCTGATGGTGTTAGTGCTGCTGGTCTCTCTGGGGTGGTTCTGACTCAGTGGGGCTGAAACGTCTTGGCCAGATCCTCCAGGAGCGCCACGAGCTTCTGCTCTTCCAGGGGGGAGCTGTGGGTCCAGGCCAGGGGCAAGTGGGTGGGCACCACCTTTCGGTCTGGGTACACACACAAACAGCATTGACTCTATGTGCCATCCATCTTTAAGCTTTTGCAGGCCTTTATATAAAGATATAAATATATATAATCACATTTAATTTTTTTTTTTTTTAAATACAATTCAAATACCACAATGTTTATTCAGATACCTGAAAAGGAAGTAGGGAGAAAAAAAACACTTATGTAATCCTATCCCCTTTTTTATGTCTTACTTTACACATTATTCTTTATTTATCTACAATAAATTACAATACGTTTTCTTATGTTTGTTAGATTAAAAGTACATTTTGAAAATAACTCATTTTTTATTAATAATATTAAATGCCATATTTTAATTAGATGTAAGTGGAAAGACATCATAATAGAAATGAAGGCTTAGACTGATCAATCTGTGTGGAATTTTATATAATGTTACATACTTGAGAAAGTCAATAATATTCTAATTTATTGAATTAAGACTGTTAATTTTGACTGCATTCTTCTACTGAGTAATTTTAACACTCCTGAATATAAAAGACAGAAGGAAAAAAGATCTGGTGTTCTAGATAATGTTGAACTTTTGAAGAGTACAGAACAAACATTATGACAAAAAACATAGTCTGGATCTGTCTGAATATTACTGATGTGGTTCTGACTGATGTCTCTTTATCTGATCACCACTGTGTCCAGTTCTAAAACTAACATCGTTGCTACAACTAACTGAACTGGACAAGGAAAAATGAGAAGAAGTTGCATTAATGATAACATCTCTACCTTTCCCCTCAGGTTTTTACACAAGTGTCTTTAAACCACAAGGCCAGCAAAGCAACTTAGCTATTCTCAGTGTCTGAGACCATGAAACAAAATCCTTAAAAAATAAGAGCCTAGAGCATAGGGAGGTTTGATCATTTTAATGGCGTCGGCTCATCTAAAATGCTGCTGCCAGCATCTTGACCAATGTCAAAAAAATTGATCCAAATACACCAATCCTCAAATCACTGCGGTGGCACCTTGTTTATCAAAAGATGGAGTATAAAATCTTGTTGGGTGGTATATAAGGAGCTAAAAGGCTCCTTTTAGAGGCCTTGATACATTCAGGTCTTTATAGACCATTCACCAAGGTAGTCCCTTGGTTGGAAAAGCAGTACTTAAAGCCAGTGGAAAAAGGCTATTTGTATCACTTTGCGCCATAAAAATAAATCCAAATAGTCCTGTCCCCTTCAGCTAAGTGTTGCTGTTACTTTGTTGCTATTATTTATATGAAATAATGAATATCTTTCTACTCAAACTCAACTACCACTAGAAATAATGACCTCATTATACATCTTATAGAAACATGAGTGTGCCATGTTTTTGTCAGAGCTGAAGTGTGTTTCCTGTTAGGCCAGAAGCTCTCAGAATCCAATGGGGGCATTGTGAAGGTGCGTTTGTTCACGATCATAGAGGCACTGTACTCTCTGGCAGTATCTGGCACCAAAACCAGCCCACTCCAGCTGCAGTGGACTCATGCCAAATCTGTACACAAATACACACACTACACACACCATCCCTCCCACAAGGGACAAACACTTTTTCCCAGACTGATCTACTCTTTTCATCCTTCAAACAGCTTTTTGTTTGTCCTCGGGAATTAATTTAGTACTTCTGAAGGCTTTTGTAAAGACCTTTAAAAAAGGCCTGCATACATGTAACTATGGCAACATACCCTGATAGAAGCGCCCGCTTGGGTTTGTGGTAGCAGCCTCGGAGATGGCGAGCCACACTACTGTGTCGGCCCCCTGGTCCGGGGTCCGGAGGCTATCTTTCATGGAGCGATGGAAGTCCGGCATAGCATTGGCCACCGCTGCAACAGACAGATACAAATACAGAAAACACACAGATGGCAATGGTGATTGGTTGTCAATGCATACGTGAAACATGGATGCTCAAAGTTCTTAGTCGGCGAGTTAACCTGGAGTGTTCACCCAGCCAGGATGCATGACGGAGAAGTGGATGTTAGCGTGAGTCTTTGCCAGCTGCTCTGTCATCACCACCTGCTGCCTCTGGAAGACAAACACGTTTGCATGTTTGCTAAAGTAATGAACCATGCTGGTTACCATAACCCAGATCAATTTACTGCGCTGATCATAGACTTGTCAGAAGTTTCCAAAGCTCAAGAATGACAAAGAATGAAAGGTTAACTCTACATCAGAGGAAGCATTTAGATAAGCTAATCAGAATGGTGCAGGTGACTGGAGACAGAAGGACTCCAGTCACCTGGGAGACACTCTCCAAACGGAGAGCTCCTTCAGTGACAGGCTGCTGCATCCTGGGTGCACAAAGGAGCATTATCGTAGATCCTTCCTTCAAGTAGCTGTTAGACTTTATAACCAACAAACTCCCAACTAACTCAATAAGTGTTCAGGTTTATGCATAGTTTGGACTCATTCTGAGTAACATTCTTGTTGGTATCTGCACATCTTTGCTGTTGCACCGTTTTTATTGTCACTTATTGCAAATCTTTTAATGCTCAAATACACCTGCAAATTTCGAACATTTTTAAATCATCCTATTCAGTTGAACATTCCTTTGGACCGGAATACTTTACCTGCATAATCATTTTTTTAAATTTTGGCTTTTACAATATACTATTTGAGCGAACCTACTCGCTTTGATTATCTGTCTCTGTGCTGCTGTTGCAAGGAAATTTACCCACTGTGACGCAATAAAATTAATCTCTATTCTATTCCATAATCTTCAGATCCTTCAAGCAGTAAAATTAGTTACTTCATCGTTTTATTATACTGATTTGATATGTTTTGGAGCAGTTTAAATCAGTTTTTTTTTTTATCTTGTCAAAATAGTGTACTCAGTGCATGCCCAATTATGTATGCAGTATACAGTGGATGACAAGAGTAGAAACCCCTGTTAAAGTGCCAGCTTTTTTTATTACAAAAGTATAAGACCATGATAAATCAATTACATATTTTCATCTCAACAAAAATTACAATTTGCTACAGGAATAATACACCACCTTTTTAAAATGACATTTTTATTCAATATTAGCTGCAAGAATGCAATGCAGAACCAGATCTGAATCTGGTTCTATGACTTACAAAGACATTTAGTTTCCCTCTCGGATCACTGAAGTAATTTTAATTGAATTTGAACAGAGTCTGGATTATGGAGGAGGATTGTAGGAAAGTAGCACTGTGCATCACCAACAGTGAAACATGGTGGTGGTAGTATCATGCTTTGGCCTGCTTTTATTTAGACTTTAGATTTTATAGTCCCAAAGGGGAAATTCTTTTCCATAAACCAGTCCCTGCACTCCCACTTTTTTTTCTTAAAATAGGTAAAATTATATTGAACTGCTAAAGTAGATGCATTTCCTTTTATATTTAGCATCAGAGCTAGCCTAGCTGCTTATCTATATAAACAGAAAATGTGTGAGGTCCCCTGAAGGACAAGAAGCACTCTTCCAGTCTGACAGATTTAGAGAACATTTGCAAAAGATATTACACACAAAGTTAGAGATCAACAAGACAATATCAGATGACACTGGTCTGCATGTTTTAGTGCTCAGCTCTTACTTTGTGCTGGGCGTAGACCATGGTTCCGTCAAAGCGGCCTCTCTCAGATTGCAGGTTTCCTATCCTGAGCTTCTGCACCAGCATCCCACCCGATGAAACTGTGATCTGCACACACAGGAACAAAGAGAAAGGCTAAAAGCTCATGTTCAAGTGAGCTGAGCTCCAATCTTTAATATTCAGATTTTTGATTATTCACTTTGTGGTGTGTCAAGTATTGAACTTTTTTTTTTTAAGCAAAAAAAAATAACAGACGTGGCTGCATTTTTGTTTTTTAACAAAAAAATATCTGCATCATTAAAATTCTGATCAAACTCACCACTCTGGGATCTGTGCTCTTCTCCAGGAGGGGAATCAGACTCTTGGTCAAAATGTACACCCCTGGAAGTTAACAGAATGTTCCATAACTATCCCCAACTAAACATTTTCCCCACGCCTCGTACTCGGCCTTTGACTTACCGAGGACGTTGACAGCGAAGCTCTTCTCCAGTCCTTCGGCGTTCACATCCCGCTGACTCATGATGGAACCTGCATTATTGATCTGAGTAGATTAAAATGAATAAGATCATCATTTGCTGGGGATAAAAGGAGAGATCTGACATTGTGTAGTTGTATTACCAGCACGTTGAGAGTCTTGAACTTCCTCTTGAAGCCCTCAGCAAACTCCCACACCTTCTTTGTCTCAGACAAGTCCAGGATGTGGACATAAATCTCCTGCAACAGAGTCAGCCGTTTGGGAAAATATCATTCTAGCAATTGATCTGTGGCTTTGTTTTGATGGATAGAGGCGAGTAACACTTTACTTTGTTTCCCGTCTCCTTGACGATGTCCGCCCTGGCCTCCTCAGCCTTGTCCTTGTTCCTGCACACCATGTGGATCGTCCCTCCTGTGACAAAGATCACATTCCTGAGTCTATATGCATCCAAAATTAACAATGATGGGAAAGAAATGCTAACAAGCTAACAGTACAAATGCCACAAGAACAATGTAATAGCAATATTGTATACCCATAAAAATAAACTAATTTCATAAAAATGTACACAAAAGTGAAACAATGTGGTAATAAGTAGGCTACTTGCCTTTCTGCAGTATGATTTCACATGGAGTGAAAAAGAAGAAGAAATTGAACAGAACGTTGGCTGACTCAGCAATTTCTTTTAAACATGCTACATAAATAAACTTGAACCTGAACTGACTCAACAGAAGTCAATTTCTGGAA
Organism: Girardinus metallicus; assembly: GCA_903067095.1. Lineage (NCBI taxonomy): Eukaryota > Metazoa > Chordata > Actinopteri > Cyprinodontiformes > Poeciliidae > Girardinus > Girardinus metallicus. The sequence continues at coordinate 29,678 of CAEGAE010099944.1, forward strand.
CAGCTGAGACAGTGCACACAATAGAAACTTATGGCCAATGTGCAAGAACATGTTCTTACTTGATGGCTTCTTGCAGAATATTAATTTTACTGAAGCCCAACAGTCTGGAGATTTAACATTTGAAGCTTGCAGTGTCTCTTTAACTATTTTGTCAGGGTTTTATGAAAGCAATGCCTTCATTCGATTATCAAAGTTGTCCAAAAACAAAAAGTAATGAGAACTTGCTGTATTATTTGATTGACGCTACAGAGACTCATCTACAACACATAATTTGTCCCAACAAGAGTATCAACAATGTAACCTGATGTTTTTAAATAAATATCTAACTCAACACACACTTCAGTAAACTCATGTTTTACTGCTGCTAGCAATGTTTTCATGCGGAGTAGTTTGCTGAAGTGTTAAGCTAACATATGTAGCATGTTTCCAGGCTATTTTGATAAGCCTCATTCAGAATGTGGCTCGTAAGATATTTCAATGAACTTTAAGTTAATTTATGTATGGCATTTAGAGAAAAACAAATTTGTCCTCCTTCATAAATGTAGCGCTTTGTTTGGAAGATTGTATATTGTTTATTTTTACTACCTAGTAGTGTTTCAGCTATGGAGAGCCATCTGGGCATAATCCACAGAGCAGGTAACATTACTCTGGCATACAAACAGGAACCCACAGGAGTCAATAGTCTTTCTTTTATTGATAATAGCATCAATATAAAGGCTAAAAAGACTTGTTTTCATCAGTCCGATCGACAAAATAACACATTATGCAAAACACGTGCATATTAGTACAGGTATTTAAAAAACATTAAATTCCAGCGCAAGAGACAGCATCACTAGTTGAAATACTTTTACTAAAGCACTTTTATACTGATGTGTTGGGTTCCACTTTCTTTAATGTTAGTTTTTAAGAAGGTTTACTGATCTGCTATTACACTGAAATTAAATATTATTTATACTCGAGATAGAATTGTATTTGTTGACTGCTGAATGGTTTATCACATCTAGATGGCAAGCCTTTTATTAAACAGAAACTCCACCATAACACACAATTTAGTATATTTAAGTTAATATCGTATATATCAATAGATGTACATTCATTTAAGTATTCTACTGAGCTTGGAGAAGTCCGTGTACGTTCATGAATAACGCATCATGTAGAGTTAACAACTTTTAACACAAGGCAGTTTATTTTTGTGCATAATTTACTGTGCAGGGAATCTAAAGTTATGTCGTTCATTTTATTTTTCCTTTTCTGTTTTTCCCTCTGTGGGTTCTTTTGTTATTTGGTTCATAAAATATATTGCTCAGACTGATGAAAGTAAGACAAATATATGACTCAAACTACCCAGGAGAAGAACGGATACTTGCTCACCCTCCACTGTGATCTAGAGTATCGCTCCTCTTAAAACCAGATCAGCATTTTTTGTTTCGCTGTGCTTGTGTCTAAGTTGATTTGCTGCGACGCTGGGAAGCAACAAGTACAATACCTCTTTTGGCAATAGCCATGGCAGTAGCTTTTCCGATGCCGCTGTTGGCTCCGGTTATCATGAAGGAGCGTCCAGCCACGGACACCTCCAGGTCCTTCTCCACAAATCGCTTGGATGCTGACAGGTGGCCATTCCTGCAACAGATCACAAATCACTGTATGAAATTTCTATAAGACAGAACTGCCTTATGAATCTATATTATATCTCTGCCTAATTCCCTGGTAGACAAGTAAGTGCTTTCAGGTCAGAAAGGTCAGTGTAGGCCAGGCCTCTTACTGTAGACCCTTCATAGTCTTACTGTACATATACAATGAAGGAGAGTGTGCCTGGGGCTTTGGGGTGAGACTCCCCTGTGGTGACAACAGCACTGGTTCAAGTGCGTGTTCAAAAGCATGTGTGGCACCAAGAACCTCAATTAGCCCCATTGTCCCTGAAGCCATTGTTAATGGCGCCTGAAGGGGGACATGCGGGGGCCGAGGGCGCTAAGGTTAAATGCCCCCTCTGTTCGATGGTGTCATGCAGAGAGCTATTAGCGCAGGGTCAGAGCGGGTTGCCGGGCAGGAAAGATAACACAGAACAAAGGGAAGTAGGGAAACAATCACAAAAGAATCACTTCAGACAACTTGGCATGCTGTATACTGATGTGGAAAGACGCCCTGGGGCTGGGATAGATCAAATAGTACTAATAAAGCTCTCAGAGAACCTGTTTGTGGTTGAATAAGTGATCCCTGCAGCTCCATAGCTCCTGCTAAGTCACTGTTATTTTTGGTTTGATTCGAGCAAGCATGACATTTAAACATCTGCTTCTATTGTCGCAGTATGTTCAGTGATGCTGTGGCATTCAAAGGCTGAAAACTGAATCAAAAAACAAGCAAAGGTCAAGTTCTCACATGAGTTTGAAAAAGCGACCCTCACTCCTTTCAGTATTACCAGAACAATTTGGTAATAATGGCATGAGTGGCTACATAGCAGGAAGCAAAGGTTTTCCCCAGTTTATTTTAAAACAAATTAGGTATTATTCACAAATGAATGTTTTAACTAAGGATTCCAACATTCCAGATATCAGAATAAGGAACAAATAGAAACGTTGAATTCATAAATCTAAATTAGTGTTTGACAGTTCTATTCACAAAATATCAATGTATGTATTTTTCAAACCAACTCTGGACCTTCAGCTCTGATCTCTCACTATTTTATAAAACAAAAGTCAAATAAATGAACAAACAGAAGAAAAGAAATAGTAAACAGCAAGTACGTACATCAATAATAATACCCTTATAATAATAACTTACTGACATTCAAAGAAAAATATCTGTAAATCGCATATCTCCGATAGATTATATATATTTACCTATACAATATGACTCAGTACGATGTATAGACGTAAAATTAAACAATTTGAAATCTTGAATGGCAAAGGTTATACATTTTTGGACCACATGGGGACCCTTTCTATTTGTTAAAGCCAACATCTGAATGCTCCATCATATAATTTGCAGCTAAACGTCCAACTTGATCTGAAAACAGTCAGCAGCCTAAATGGACTTCCACTTGTCGAGATGCACAGCTGAGCAGCAGCAGATCACACTTCCAACATCTAAAACGCAGATAGACCAGGTGATGATGAACAAAACTGGGTCAGTCACTTACTTAGTGAACTCGGTCAGTCCTTTGAGGAACCAGGCGGAGTTGCGGTACAGAGACATGCTGCTGCTCTGGAAGCTTCTCACTCTGACGGCTTCTCCCCTCTTCTTTTACTCTGGACCAGACCCACGTGTACAGAATAAACATCTCTACAACACAACTCCAGCGGCCCCCCCAGCGGCAGCAGGAAGACATGCATTCCTTCAGCTTGGAGAAGAGCTTCACAAAGTCAAACATCTTCAGTAATATTTTTTCTTTCTTTTATTTTTTTTTTTAAATATTACAATACAATATACAATGTCTCTCAATATGGGGAATGGGGAAATTAAAATTAAAATAATTAGTTTGTATTTATTTTAGATAGATAGATAGACAAATAGACAGATAGATATATAGATAGATAGAAACTCCTTCCATTCCTCTGGTTGCCGTCGTCGAGAAAGTTGGTAAAATTACACTTTCAAACAGTTGCAACATGAACTAAATGTGTGGAGATTTTAATTACATTCAGAAAATTGACATAGTTTACCCGTTAGATTTCATCTCCTGCATGTAATTAACTGTGATTCCACTTGGTGTGCCGGTGTGTAAATGGTGCGGACCCTCTGAGACGCCACGGCAGCCAATCAGCAGCTGGAGCGCAGCTGGGTGCGGCTGTGACTGGACAAGGTGTGCACGCTTTGATTTATGAAAAGACAAACAGTTCCTCGACGTACTGATTGCGCGTGTACAGAAGCGCTACATATCGGGACAAGGTGCATCGTCAGTCTGCTCTGTTTCGTAGCTTTATAGCTGTATTATCAAATGGTGAGTATCAGGAAACTTTGTTTCCTATTCCTACTTTTGTATAAGTATGGCGTATAGCTTAAGTTCGTGTTGATTGCTGTTTGGGAAGTAAAAACTTTATGTTGATGGAGGTTACTTTACTTTGTGATTTATGAATTGAACTCATGTGATAGGAAAACCTTACTAAATGTGACTTTAAACAAACTAACAAACACACAAACAAAAAAATATTTATTTCCTTCGAAGTGCAATATTTCTTCCTGGCAAATAAATATTAAATGATTGTCAGTCCTCAGATATTTGCATAACCAGTAACTTACAAATGTCAGCGTCATTTTAAAATCAAGAGTTTGCTGTAAAGATATTGCTATCGTCCACATGTTGAGGTTTATTGTGTTGCACTGAGCCTGCAGCTGCACCTTGGGGCAAAGCTCTCATTAATTACCCTTGCACAACCCAAGCCTTGTATTTACTGTGCCACAGCACTCAGAGGTGATTTACATGCGCTGTTTCCCAGGTGATCCTCCCTTTATCTACCTGGTTGTGCAAACACTGTCTGATTGTGGTTTCCGTGTCTAGAGAGAGTATTGCTGAATGTTTGACTTTAAGTGAGCATGTTGATGGCAGCTTTAACAGCCATCAACATGGCTGTTAGTATATATATATATATATATATATATATATATATATATATAAACTGTACGCAGGAGTGCACTCTAAGCACTGCTGTGTAAAAACAACCCTCTTTGAATTATTGTGTGGGTCAAATATAATAGACAAGGTCGGGTTATGGATTTGACCCACCATTCTGGGTCATGGTCTTCAACATAAAAAATGGGTTCAAATACTTATCTCTATATTTAGAGATAAAAAAAAGAATAACCCACAACTGGAATAACTAAGTAACATGAATAACAGCTACAAATCTATCCATTTTCCTGTAACTTATCAATTGTGGTATTAAAACTGCGTCATCCTTTTAACGCTCCAGTTTGAAAGCCAGGATGTCCTAAAGCAACTTTACTGTGTTTGTTATAAACAAGCCAAAAGCCTGCAATCTTGTTTTTTCAATCAAGTAATTGACAGAGTGCAGCAACAGGTGGAGGAAAGTCAGTTCTATGTTACTCTGTGACACCCAGAGAAAACTCTGGTAAGTCTTTCACTGTCTCTAGCGTCTCATTAGTAAGACTTTAAATGACATAAAATAATAGTATAATAAACTTTGACACTTTTACACAATGCTACAAATCACACTTTGGTTTTATTACATACTGCACATGCTAAAATGTTTGTTTTGGTTGAATCAAACAAACTGCGTCACAAACTCTAACCTGGCATTTGATCAAACTTATGTCCCAAAAGCAAATGTCCTGCCTTTGGGTTAAAGAAGTAATTCAACAGTTTTTTTTTATGTGTACTTGCATTAGTTTACACCATTCAATAAACTAAACTCCTCCTCCGATTCCTCCTCTGCTCCTTGTACCCTTTTCCAGTTGCGTTTCCTGTTGCTGTTCAGTCGCCAGGGAAAACTCCGACTGCAGAAATGGTTCGTGCCGACATCAGACCGCGAGAGGAAGAAGGTGATCCGTGACATGATAATGTTGGTGCTGCCCCGTCAGCCTCGTACCTGCAACTTCCTCCAATGGAAGGACCTAAAGATTGTTTACAAAAGGTGGCAGCACAAGACACAACATGACATACATCTACTGGCTTTATATTCAACGGACAAAGCACTCCTACAAAACCCTGATACTTTATGTTCTTTCAATATTAATATATTTGTGTTGATTTATCTTTTTAGCGCTAACTATCGAGGCACCATTTGAATGCTTTGGTAATTTCTGATTGCAGATATGCCAGCCTGTATTTCTGTGCTGGTCTGGAGGAGCAGGATAATGAACTTCTTGCTTTGGAGGTGCTGCACCGATATGTTGAGCTGCTGGATAAATACTTTGGTAACGTAAGTTGTCCCTTCATACAGGGGCTGGGAGTTACTCTGCTGGGATGACTTAAGTTGCAGCTCTGCTTTGAATCACGTGAAGCTCAAAATTCTTCCGATAGGATTTTTGTTCAGACGCAGAAGGGAGCGCTACACATTTTAATGCACAGCAAAACATAAAGAGAAATTGATTAAATTGTCTAAATTACTTGAGTTCAAGTAAAGAAATTACAAACTGGTGGGAAAAGACAACTCCTTTTAAGTGAACTCTGAGAAGACCAAGAGTTTGATGAGGCAACAGATCTATCATTAAAACGCTGCCATCAAGCCAAACTTAAGGAATGTAGGTGTTGCTTTTGACCGAATTATGTCTCTTGAATATGTGTTCCCTTTGACGTTGAATAAGTTTTTGTCAAAAAAAGACAAATCGTGTAGATAATGACTGATGTGTAAAAGCAATGAAAACATCCAAGGGGCAAATCACTGTATATTTTATGTTTCGTTTTGAAATACTGACTATCTTTCATGCTTCTGCTTGCATTACTGGATTGTTAAAGTCACAAACTCCCACCTGAGGATCCTCAAACCAAAATATGTGTCACCTTAGGTGTGTGAGTTGGACATCATCTTCAACTTTGAGAAGGCCTACTTCATCCTGGATGAATTCCTCCTGGGTGGAGAGGTTTTAGAAACGTCCAAATTTGCAGTGAATGTGTCTATGGAGCAGGCTGACACGCTACAAGAGGTACTATAACCTTTACCAAAACATCGTCTCATGTTGCTTTCATTGTTGCATATCAAAAGCATTTGTTCTGCTTCCACAGACAATGGAGGAATATATGAGCAAACCTGCCTACTGAGTCATGAGAGGGTTAGGATGTTGGTGAAAATGTATTATTAGTGTGATCCTGAAGGCTCCTTTTTATTCATCTCAAGGTTCTTGGAAAGATTTGGTGTTCAGGTGTGTGTGCTGTGTGTTGGTGAGTAAATGGAGAAACACAACACAGTAAGGAAAAAATAAAGTCAATGCTTTATTAACCTCAGGAATGTCACATATGATCACAATTAAGAAAGAATTACAAAAAACACACAGGAATCTAAGGGATTGAACACTGGCTGTGACTGTCTCTGTATGTGTGTGTGGGTGTGTGTGTATGTGTGTGGAACAATTAAGGCTGGTGAAATATTTACTCGCCGAGCAACAAATTTGTATTCAGCAAAACATCAAATGAAAGTCTGAACACTGATTTTTTACCAATAAATAAGAACTTCTTTTAAACCTACAGAGCAGTGTAAGTTGTGTGTGTTTTATTCTTCAAAATACTTTATTTTCACCTCCCCCACCATCACCTAAACAATATATATTTAAATATGAATCTGTATCAACCCCCTTTGATTATATTCCTTTTGCAGTTTTGGCTTCACTTTCTTCTGTCTCTGGGTTCAGGTAACTCAGCACTTTCATCACAGCTTCGTTCTCCGCGCTCTGACTTTGTGTCTCTCCGTTCGTCTCTGCATCTTCTGACTGTCTCTTTTCTTTTGGGCTTTTCTCCGTGTCCATCAGGTCAAAGTATTCCTCTATGGCCTTTTCTAAGGAGCCCGTTGTGCTCTGTCCGACTTCCTCTCTTTTTTGGGTGGCCTTGTTGTTGCTAAAAGCAGGTTTGGGATACCGTGACAGCATCTGAGCTGCTAAATAAGCTGCCAGCTCATCCTCGTCCACCGTGTCGTCGTAGTCATCTCTGAACGTGTTGGGAAGGCGCCGTTGCGTGGGAGCGGATTCCCTCAGACGCCCGGCAGGCTGAGTGTGAAGTTGTGACAGGGAGCTCTTGTGCTGCCTCTGCTTCCTGGCGGGAGCTGGCTCCTCCTCGCCGCCCATGCCCAGTATTTTGAGGATCTGCTCTGTTCTCAGCTCTTCTGGGGTCTTTCTCACATAAGATGATGGTCGTATGTTGTAGAATTTAGCTGCAGGAGTTGCTTTCTTGAAAGAAAACCTGCTCTCTGCTCGCGGTAGTTGATTCATTCGGTGTCCGGGTCTGAGCAAGTCCACCAGGTCTTCGGGTGGGATCTGGTATTTTTGGGAGATGGTGAGGAGCTGATAGATGACTCGTGGGTCGATATTGTCTTGGTACTGATTCTGAGGCAGCCTTCTCTCTGTCCTCCCGCCCTCTTCCTCGGCTAGTTCTCGTTTTTGCTCCTCTTCCTCTGTTTTTTCAAGCACTTTCAGGAGGTAATAGTCCACCAAGTTGGCCACATCGTCCGCATCATTCGATCTTTTCACTGGAAAGCTGTCTTCGCCTTCGTCTTCATCATCCTCTTCAGCTTCTTCTTCATTGTCATCAGTGTAATCAAGCCCTCGGTCAACCTCGTGGTTACTGTCTGAATGCTCCTCTTCCTCCTCTTCATCCTCTCCGTCCAGTGGACCCCAGTCTGTGAGATCTCTGTCTCCATCATCATATGCTGCATTCCTCAAGTTGAACACATCTTCATCTTCTTCTGCTCCGTCTTCTCCCATGTCATCGCCTTCATCTTGTCGCTTTTGCAGGATCTTTGCGCCTGTCAGCTTGTCCAGCTCGTCAAACACGGACTGCAGCGTAGCCAAGTTCTGAGGCGTGTACTTCTCTTCCACGTTCTCTTTGGTGCGTTTGAAGGGACTCTCACGTCTAGGACCTTCTTCATCCTCTTCCTCGCCCCCCTCACCTTCTTCCTCATCCTCAAACAACAAAGGCAGCTTCTTGTGAGGTGTGACACCTTTTTGTTTCTGTGGCATTCTGGGATAACTGGTGCCCATTCCCTCTGGACCTGGGCGGAGCAGAGCTGGCCTGGCAGCTTTGTCCGTCTGCTGGAGAGTGCTTAGCACAGCCTGGAGCAACTCTTCGCTCTTGTCCTTCCTTCTCTCATCCTCCTGCTCTTCCTGCTCGTCTTGGCTCTGTGTGGGCTTGGAAGCCAGTTTCAAGATGGCACGCAGCTTCTCAGCATCATCCATATGGCTGATATCACGCTCTGCAGCGTGGGGAGCTCTATGGTGGAGACTTTCAATGTACTCCAATGCTTTCAGCATATCTGTGTCAGGTGCCTGGAGCACATCTCCTTCCTGTGAGTCAGGTTCGCTTCCCCGTAGCCTGTGGTCTCGGATCGAGGCCCCGATGACACCAGTGAAAGTGAGGAAGAGGGAGATCAAGAGCGGGCTGGCTAAATAGATGAGGATCGGCCTGTGTGGTGAGGTCTGAAGGAGTGACGGCATGGTGACGTCTGCAGGAGGAAGATAAACAAGCGCATGTCAGCACTGACCTTTATGCATTACAGCTAGCGCCAGGTCCACAAGGTACACTGCTCTGCCAGGAATCTGTTGTCTTTTTTTAATTAATGCTGATTAAAAATGTTTATCCCACTGACTGCATAAGAAAAAAACTGAAAAAGGTGTTCTCCCTAAGACAAATTATCATTATAAGGAATTTAATATATACTTTGAAGCTATTTCTTTTTTTATCTTTTATTTAGATTTTTAAATGGGGACCTTTTTTAGTCAAACTATTTTGTTTCGCCGTTTAATAAATCTTGAAAATTATACTGAAAACAATAGTTTTGTGAACAATATGTTTCTATATCACTGTCTTTGCATAAGAACCCGCCTGTTGGTGTCATGTGAGCCTCATACTAGGATGCAGTCCCCTCGTTTCCAGTAGCAGCAGCGGCGGCATTCAGCTCCCGTACAAATCCTATTAGCCGTCAACTTGCTGCTCTCCGGGAGTCACGTCGCCGTTGTCAAGGGAACCCGGTAAAGACTGATGTTGCCATGAAACCTCCCCTTCACCCTGGATCAACCTCCCAACATCCAGATGTAGTTGTTTTCAATCCACCTATGTAGCTTCTTAACCCAGATAAAGTGTCCTGAACTTCACGTACATTATTATTATTACTATTATTATTATTATTATTATTATTATTACGCGAGACAATCGTTAGCATTTTTTCTTATACTTGTTTCTTAATTTTAAACTTAAACACTAAACTTACCGGAAAGCTCTTTTTTTTTTTATTCATTATTTTATTTTTTTAATTAAACATATTTTTTGTTTGATAGTCAGCTTTCAGTAGACAGAGCACAAGCGTTGCATATAAAATGATCTAAATGGGCCGCGAGAAGAGCAGCTTCCTGTGTTAAAACAATATAACCTTCTCGCCCGAGCATGTGTGGCGGAGCCGCAGGTTGGAAAACCGCTCTCGCGTATATTTTATTAATTTTTCTTATCATGAAAGAGAATAAATTAGCATTTATTGAACTTAAGATCAACATTAACATTTAGACTATTTATCGCAGACCGGAGTTGGTTATGCCGTTATTAAATAACAACCGGACCTACCTTGTGTTCCTAGTTAGTGTCGAGGCTCGTGAGTGAGTTGAGCATCTCTCTGCCTCGCGCTTGGAGTCTGGTTTCAGTACCGCGGACAGCTCCTCGTGCTATTAGAGGCGTCACCTGACTCGTGCGTCACGAGGTACGCAGCTCTCTCTCTCTCTCTCTCTCTCTCTGTCTCTCTCTCTCTCTCTTATTTGTGTTTTTTATGTGTGCGCGCCCGCGAGTGCATTTACACAAAAGGCACCCCCCGACGCACGCGCGCTGTTCGCTTGAGTCAGCCAAACAAAGCTTCGCTGTGAGCAGAGTTTCGTTCGTACAGCCGCCACCTCTCCTGTCGCAACTCATAATGAAATGAATGATAGCAGGACTATATTTAGAACTAAATGTCTCTATGAAGGTGAGAGTTACAACGCAGTTTTTAGAAGCCCAAAAGTTAAAATAGAATTGAACTCCCCTTGCTATATTTGATGCAGAGGTGAGAATATTAAAGAGTTAATGAGAGTTTACAAGGAACTGTTCCAGCGTTTTTTTTATTTTTAAACCTGAACAAACTGATTGTCGTTATGGCATCACAGTGTGTGTATAGCAGAGGCCTTGTCGTCATGCTGTCATTGACTGATGTTGTGTCTCTGCTGCAGCGCAGAGGGACAGACACAGTTAAAGTCCGCCGATGACTCACATATGGACTCCGCCAAAGCCCGAGACGGGCGGGGTGACAGAAGGACTGCGGAGATGTGTGTGCGTGAGTGTGCGTGCGCGTAAGAGAGTATTTTGTGTGTAAGTCAGATAGAATATACTTTTGCCGACAGCCACTGAGCTCTACTCTCTATTTTTGGCTGCTTGTCAAATCTTGTCAACTAAGGAGATGCGTGCGTGGGTGTGTGCGCGCGTGTATGTGTGTGTGTAAATTTGCAGTTTCATTCATAAATCTGGTTGCTGCATTTAATCACAGCTCCAGCTATCCTCCACTGACCTTATCTGATAGTCTGATGCTTGCGACTTAGTGCTGTTCGCATATATAGAGCCTTGCAAAAGTACGAAATTCCAAAAAAACCTTTTTAAATTTGATCACATTACAACAAACCTTAATGCGCTTTATTGGAGTGGTGCATAATTCTGAACTGAAATAGTTATACTAATTCTAAGCTCTATTTGTAAAAGTGCCAAGGAAATAGCTTTTATTGAAAGAAACTCTTAAGAATTTGCTTTTCTAAATTACCATAAGTCATGTAGGGGATATAATATCAGGATGTATTGCAGAGTGGCGGAGGACCAGAGGTTAGGAGGAGCTACTTGCCGGCCCCTGATGAAATGGTACCCTGGGTGGTTGCCCATGTCGCCCATATCAGAAACCACCTCTGGTGGTGGCAGCATGCTGTGGAAATGATTTTCTTCAGCAGAGACACTGAAGCTGCTCAGAGCTGATAGATGAGCGGAGAGAATGAGTGGAAGAAAAACAGTTGTAGAAGTAAAAGCCTTGAGGCTGTGGCGAGTTTCACCTTCCTGCAGATTAATGATGTCACACATAAATACAGAGCTGCGGTAAGATGACAAAGATATTTAATAATGTTTAAGCTATTCTGAAAGGAAAAATGGGCAAAAATTGCAGTCAGCAGACATAAAATCAAAACTTTTCAGAGTTTTAAAGTCTCCTTCCAGTGATTCACAGATTATCTGTCCATTAAGAAACAAATTTAGCAAGAAAACAGTTTTAAAAGGTCAGCCACAATTTCTAGTTTTAGCTGCAAAAACAACATGAGGAAAAAAGCTTTTACTTTAAGAGAGGAGGGGAAATGATGGCTGAGTCACAGAAGAAAATCCTTTCAGACTCATTATGGGACTTTAAAGGCTTAGTCTTGTTACATTCAAACATTTATCTGGATATTTAGAAACACGGCACAGAGACAGCAAAGCTTATTTTTCCACCATAGTTACTCAGGGAGTAAAATAAACCAGAACAAAAGACTTCCTCTTAGCCTGAGTACAGTTCTCTGCTTAGTTTTCCCCTCTTACATTTAGACATACTGTAAACATGTGTACTGCACCATTTCTGTACTGATAAAGCCTGCGCCGTCAGGCTAATTGCCTAAGGATGTGTTCCTGGCAGCAGTACTGGTAAACAGAAACCAATTACAGCTGCCTTCCACCCACATGTCCACTAAAAAAGACAGAAGACTTTCAGGTTAAATTAACTTCCTAACAATCACCATCATCATTTTTCCCCCATTTTGTGGTGTAAATGTTTGGTGTCAGTACTTTCTCAGATGGTGAATTTGAAACTGTTCCCGGAATGGCAAAAACAAAGAAAGATGCAGGTTTGAACACATTTATGCCATTTGTGTGTTGTTCTAGCAGGTTTAATTAATCTAACTGGGATTTTATTTATGTAAAAATCAATGCAGAAGGACAGCATCTGAAAAGTGTGGTGTGTATTTATGTTAAGCCTCATTTACTCTGAGAATAAACATCACCATAAGACCAAGAAACACGGTAGGGGCTATGTTGCTAGTACAACTACACCTCACAGGTCTTTGTTCAATTGTTTATCAGAAATCAAAAGACTATGGCACAACTGCAAACCTAAAGATAAATGTTCAGCTAAACTGAAAGGTTGGGCAAGTACACTATTAAATGGAGAAGCAGCTAACAGTGCCATGACAACCGTGGAAAGCTGCAAAATCCATAGCTCAGGTGAGAAAATATTTCAGCAGAAAAACAAACTCCATAAATGGAAATCATGAAGAAGAATCCCTATTTGTAGTTCCCTTTAAGGCATATAGGGGGCACACCAAAAATTTGGAAGTGTGTGTTTTGGTCTGGTGAGCCATCCCCATGGTGAGACGTGGTGATGGCAGCATCATGCTGTGTAGATGCTTGTCTTTAGCACTTGAAGATAGATGAAGCAAAATCCAGAACATTTCATGAGAAGAACGTTTTCATCAAACAATCAGATCTCCAGAGGAATGGTTCAGATCAAAATCATATTTGTGAGTTCGAATGGTACAATAAATGTCTGATTAAAGTCAAATTTTACCCTCTCGATCCAGACTGACTGAGGTTAAGGTATTTTTGCAGAAAACAATAAAAAAATGTCTATCATGTAAAATTTCAACAAAATACATCAGTAGGTTGTGAGAACAAAACAGGAAAACCTTCAAAGTATGTGGAACCTTTTGCAAGACAGAGTGTGATATGTTCGAGTGTGTCATTTCGTTTTTATTAAAACACATGAAAATTTCTCTTTGGAAGTGTTTTTTCCAAACATGAGCTGATCACTCCCACTGAACTGGCTTCTCCTCTTCCTACCTTCCATCTCCATGTGTTTGTCCCCCGACGGCAAACCTGCGGCTCTTCATCCATTTTAACTCGGCCTGCCGGCCAATAATCCTGCGTCGTAGCTCAGACTGTCAGGCTCTTGGCAGGCACCTTGTAGAGACAGAGTGATGCGGGGTGGCAGAGGGAGTGGTTGTGAATGGAGGTTTGACGTCAGCCTTTTCCCTCCACTCCACATTAGTATGGGTTTGTGTGTCTGGGAGTGATCGATGCTTGGTCACCGCTTTGCTCTTTTAGGTTTTTGTAAAAACCTATGATCTACCACCTGTCTCAGAGTCCCTTTGAAATGATATAACACACCCGGTCAGATATGTTTTTACCTTTCTCTGAAAAGATGAAAATAATCAAGTCATTAGATTCTGAAAATAACTTGTTTACGTCGTCACATCTGTCTGCTGAATAGAGAATAGGACAAACACAAAGAGTCCCATTTATATCTTACAATGTTCCCATCCCAAAAAATATTATTTAGATGGCTAGTTTCAATTTATTTCCACCGGACATTGTTGTACATGAGTTCAAATCCATAATTGTGCTTCATTTTTGTCTATTTTTCTCCATGTTCAGATGAAAATAGGGAGCTCACTGTAGGTCAAAAATAATTTGTATATCCACAGGAGCATGAGTCACTCCGACTTTCTGAACAGAATGCAGGAGAACCAATTAAGGCACTTTAGCTTCTTATGGAAATCTAAATGAAATGGACTGGGTTTGTGTCACGCATAAAGAATCACAAGAGGACCTGGGGCTTAAATTCATCCTTTACAGACAGGATGTGAAAGTTTAACCAGGTTCTGCTCCTCTCCCCACCTACTTTCATTTCACTATTTGTAGCTGCAGCAATATAACATAACACCGGGTTAAACAATATATATATAAATATTTTGATTCGGTGGGCAAGACAAAAAAGTATTTAATTGCGTTTAAATTTTCATTATTAAGGTAATTATTTGTTATTAACTGTAACACTTTGTATATTTTTAGACTTAAATGTCAATTTCACACACACACACAATCTTCAAGTGACAGTTTATTTTATGTCAATATCTTTTCATGTTAACTTTCATGGTGTTTTATTACATAATGCATCAGGGTTTTTTTGGCACTAGAGTGACATTGTCACTTTCACTTCTCCTCACTTGTCAACTATCCACATGCGCCCATTAGCAGCTACTTCCTGTTAGCCAGAGAGCTGTGTTAACTCAACTGTGAGCTTGCAAACTTGTAAGCAGAGCCGACAGTGCAAGAGAACAAAGCTGCTTCTTAGGGCCCCCAAACCACCAGGGGCCTCCCATAAATATTTGAATTTTAAGAACATTAAATGTTTACATTTGTTTATTGAGAATGTGGTTATGAATAGAATTGATTTGAAGGATCTTACCAAGCAGCTGAAGTGAACAATCAATAATCTTGATGTTTACATATAGTATCATGATCAAGCGACCTATAGACCTATAGGTCAATATGAACAGGATTTGCAGTGGAAAAGAACTCTGAAGTGTGTTGAAGCACATACCACTCCGGATTGCGCATAAGTCAGTTGTTGAGAGACTGAAAAGTTGTGAATTTTGAAGTTGCAGCTCAAATGAAAAATGTGTTTTCCACACTGTTAACAGTAAGTCATGTTGTACCAGGACAGGAAGAGGAAGAAGAAAATGTGAGCAGCAGCTCATAGCAACCAATAAAAACTTTCTTATCTAAAAGTAAATATGCAAGTTTGTGAGAAAGTTATAGGATGGATTTGAAAAGTCATATTTTATCACTGAAGATTTGGAGCAACCCTATGAAGAAAAGTTAGTTTATCCACAGAGCCTGAAACAGAAAGATGAATTTCAAGGTTTATCCTGTTAGAACCTGCAGAACTGCTGCACACTCACCACTGCACACGACGTGTCTCCACTCACCTTACAGCCGATACGACGGTCTGTGAGTGACTCCAGTCAGCATCAAAGGAAATAATTTTAAAAATACCTTGGTGTGCTGTTACAAAGAGGGCTGCGCACTGGGTAAGGCTGAGCTGGAGTTCATTGTATTTAACTCACAAAGTGATTTTGTCTGCTCTGTGTACTGTATTGGGTGTGTAAACAGTCCCAAGCTGCACACAATGCACATAGAATAAGGAAATGAGGCCAAGAGGAAGACCAAAAATTAGATTTATGGATGTGGATAAAGAGAGCTGCCATGAAGTTAGTTGGTGTGAGGATTCAGAGTACAGGACTAAATTGAGACAGATGGTTCACATTGCCAGGGAGAGAAAAAGTAAAAGAGAAGAAGAAGGAAAAATAATACTATGTTAGGAAACATAACATGAAAAATTAAACTCTCGACTGTAGGATGAGGGAATTAACCCTGAGCAATTGAAGAATGCAAACTATTCACCTCAAACTTTGTTGTTTTGCATTGATTTTTGCCACCTCCCTTGAAGTCATGAACCTGAATACAAACAAAATCAAATTAGCAAGTTTTTTGTACAAGTTAAAGGAAAAATGTTATATTTCTGAAGGCCTGCAGTGGATATTCAGTCAGTATTGTTGAAAAGTTGTTTGTGAAAAGGAACACACACCTCCGGTCATGAATTTTAACAGCCACAGAACAGACAAAATACAGATTTTATGGATATCAGATCGATATTTGCTAAGTTAGAGCAAAAACTGTGTAAAAAAGTTACTTCACTGTGTGTTTTTTTTTATGTTTCTTCATCAAAAGTGATTTATCCTTGTGGTGAATTACAGAAAAACTGAGCCATTTAAATACCTGAATTGGGGGTTGATTTTTTAGGTCTCCCAATTTCCTTCCAACACCTCCTGACTTCTTCCTCATAAACAGATAAATCAACGTACAACCTCCACATATGGCCTCAAATTCAAGTTTCTGACTTTGCAAACACTGCTTGTGTCATGGTTCATCATTGCCATCTGCACAGAAACATTTTCAAAGTATCACCTGCTGCAGTCTTAGTTGCTTTGTGCCTCTCACCCCCTTTTTTAAATGAATCCTAGTCGCAAATACAAACTGGAAAACTCTTCAGCCTCACCTGCTTCATCCAATCGCTGCGTCACGCTCGCCGCCACCAACCTCAGCACTGGACCTCGACCCGCCTCGTCCAATCACCAATCAAGCTCCCATTTATAAGGAGCCACACCCTCCAACCCTTCTCTACCCACATCCTCCCGGCTCTCCAGGCTGTCATCCTTTCTCCGACCTCCACCACTAGTCTCGGGCCCTGAGGGTGCTCATCCGAGCTTATTGCAATTCACAGCTCAAATCTTCAGCCGGGGCCCGAGCGCAAAGAACTTTAATTCATTCATGTCAATAAACCTTTTTAATCGCTGCCTTTCTCTGTCTGAGTCGCTCCAGATTGAAATGTCTTTTACACATTTCTTGACGGAAATTAAATTAACGATCTTGAGCTACAAGTGTAAAGACAACAGAAAGTAAAAGTTGTAAAAATGATTAAACAGCTTTTTAATTACACCTCTGAACCAATGTTCCACTCACATCACAAAGCAGCACGGCTTTACCACAGTAATAGCACAGTGGTGCATGATCTTTGCTCCTTAATGTGTTCTACATCTTTTCCTCTCTCTGCTTTTCTTGCCTAAGGCAGCTAATACGATTCATAAGAAAGAGGGAAGCTGGGAAAATGTGATGAAAGAAAGTTGTCTGAAGGGATTATAAAAAGGAGGACAGTTTCTTCTTAGCTTTGCTTCATACTCTGCTAAACTTAAAGCTTCCTAAATATAACAGTGCAGAGCTGCTGGATTCATTTATTTTGTGCACATTCTTTCGCGTCCAATTTTCTTATTATGTCACCGCTTTAAAAAAAACCTTAAGTCAGGAATCAGCCTTCCTTTTGACACGTAAGGAAGTATTTTTATTTAATTCTCTCTGATGCGCAAAAATAAACATGACCTCGTTTCCTGCTCTCGGGCAGGCTTTTGTGTTGTTATGTATCTGGGAATGCTCTGGATGATTGTAAAACTAACCAGCAGTGAAGTTTCACTTTGTAGCATTTACAAAAAGAAAAGGCAGATTGAATAGAGTAGCTTTTCTCCAGTGAGGTCCGTTTCTTTATAGCTGGATTCCACCTTTTGCTCCAAGAAGAGCAACAGGATTTCATAACAGACTGTATAATAATTAAGGTGGTTCAAAGCTCCAAATGATTAGGAAATCACTCAGTCATGTTGTTTTGTGCTGTAAAGTTTTATGTTTGGTATTGCATCCTGAGCTGTGAAGCTACATTTCTTATTCCATATATGCACTGCAGTCTCACAATTTCTAACCAGGGACTGAAACCTCGCCTCACTTTCACAAAACAGAATGAATGCCAGAGTAACACATGATAACAAGAGCCCTCCACATTCACTGGCAGCCTTGTAAATTTGTAAAAAAAAAAAATAAAAAAAAAAAGAATAAAGAAGCTTCAAATAAGTTTGCATAATCTTATTCTGAAACATTTTGAAAAAATCATCCTTTAATTGGAGTACATCTATAAAAATATCCCATGTTTTTGATAGAATCACTGAAAGCATGTGATCCCATTTTCTGAAGAGGACAGTAATTAGTCTTCATGGGGTTGAATCTTCACAAACTCACTTATATTTTGGCTAACTTTGTGTCTCATCTTTCTCTATTACTATATTTCAATATGTTTTTGGTCATTGTTGTGATAAAAGACCAAATAAAGCCCCCTTTCAGGTTATTAGCAAGGCCCACCTTATTGTTAGTTTTATTTAAACTCCGCCTTCTGGTATTTTAAATAGTTGGTTGCTCTGTGCTTGCTACCATGGCTCCCATTGCCTCGGGAAGAGAAACAGGAAGTCACTAAGCAGAAGCCTCTACAAACTCTGATCTGTTTAAGTAATGTATATAACGCAAAATGCTACTGTTAAATGCTACTGAAGGGATATTTTTTAACATGAATATGCTCAAATTAATGACTGGATTTTTCAAGTAAGTCCAGTGCAACGCTCCGGTACTACAATAAGTAGTACTACAATAATTATTTCAAGGCTTTTTTGACTTAATTTCCAGGAATGCTAATCATTTTTGCTGACACTGAGTATGATTGTGAGATGTTTGTGCTCCTTATCCAATGTTAAGGTTTTGCTTGAACTTAGAAATGTAAATGTAGAAGCACATGCCCTTTTGAGTTATCCTTGAACCACAGGTATGGCTATACTGATTGAAAAACCTACAATTTCAACTTTCTGGTGAAACTATCAATGAAACAGTGGATGCTGCAACATGGCTTGATCAGGCCTGAGGGGTTGCTATGCTATGATTGACACCATAATTAGTGAGCTTTGATTGTGTGACTGTTTGCTGGAAGTTAGCCCTCAACAACCTGCTGTTTTCCAGTAAAATCTAAGCCCTGCCCTCCCTCACCTTCCCTGTCTGGTAAAAAAAAAAAAAAAAACAATTTAATAAGGTCAAACGTCATATCCAGTTAGCATATCTGCTGTTCTTTGTCCTTCCATCTGACAGGTGTGTTATATCAGATACAGGACTCTGCTACCTTCATCTAATATTTACATCTTGTCTCTACGTAGCCCTCAGTTAACACGGAGAAGATCACAGTTTCCTCACCGGTACCATGTGTGTGTTGCAGGTCTTTGTTTCTCTTGATCTCCAGTAAAATGTTAACAAAACGCACAAAAGAATCATCTTCAGCCCAAATGCATCCTCCTAGATCTTATCTGTGTGGAGTTTGCTTGTTCTTCCTGTGGATGCATGGATTTTACCCTGGCTTTTCCCTCACAGTCCAAAAAGATGTGTTTTAGGTTAGCTGGTAATTCTAAATTATAGGTGTGGTTGTGCGCATACGTGGTTTTTTGGCTTTATGATAGACTGTTTGTGTGCGCAAAACAATAATAATAATACAATTTATTTGCATAGCACTTATCTAACTACCTAAAGACACTTTACAGGAGTACAAAAATATAAAATCAAGTAATGCAACATAACAGAAAAACACACAAAATGGGCAGATTATACATTAAAGGTAATTTACAGGCTATACCCAGCTCCTGCTTAGATTCACTGAAAAATACAAAGCCTTCCAAAGATTTTCTTTTCCCTTTGGCTTTTTCACATTTTACAAATGTCAACACAACTTATTGGGATGTGTAGAGAAAACCTCACCCTCCGTATCACCTGAGCACACCATCCACTCTGAAAAATATGGTAGTGGCAGCAGGATGCTGTGGGAATGCTTTTCTTTAACAGCAAAGAGAAGCTGGTTGGAGTTGATGGGATGATAGATGGCGTTAAATAAAGAACAAGCCATGGATAAAAACTTGTTTGAAGCTTCAGTAGACTCGAGAGTTGACCACAGCTTCGCCTTTCAATGAGAAAACAACAATGAACATACAACCAGAACTACAATGAAATGGTTGCCCAGCCAAAGCCCTGACCTCAAACCAATTCTGATTTAGCAGCAAGATTTGAAAACTGATGTTCAAATCAGTTGTAGTAAAAAGGAAACGATTATTCATGGGACTACAACTAAATGCATAGCATCCTTAGCTGAATTTTTTTTTTTTCAGCTACCGACTTGATTAACACAAACTGCAGCACTGATGTATCAAAATGTGAAAGTCTGAGGGGAATGAATACTTTTTCGAGGCTCTGTTCACAGTACAGTTAACAATAATAGCTACTTTTCAAGGGTGTCAGTAACTTACACCAAAGAGCCATTTTCGCTCCAAGCAAGCACTTTTACACCTTATTTCACACCCTTTCTCTCCAAGCCTGAGGTATTATTGACAGAAGACCACTTTGTTTTGGTTTATCTGCTCCTGCTCCTCGTCCATGATGACGAATTGGTCCTTTAATTGCTGGTTGAGCTCCCCCCGTTAGCCGAGCGGT
This sequence comes from Girardinus metallicus, assembly GCA_903067095.1. Classification (NCBI taxonomy): domain Eukaryota; kingdom Metazoa; phylum Chordata; class Actinopteri; order Cyprinodontiformes; family Poeciliidae; genus Girardinus; species Girardinus metallicus. The sequence goes on from CAEGAE010099944.1 coordinate 50,091, forward strand.
TGCTAAGTGCCCAGTGAGAGACAGGAAGGAGCATTAGGACTGCGGCTGTCTGCTGCATCCATCTGTGACATCCAGTGGGTTAGAAACACAGAGAGAGACAAAGAGGGGCGTCTGGCAGCAGAGTCAGGATGACTCATAGGTCAGATTTGCGTGAGCGAATGTGAAAAGCGCGTTCCTGTGAGCGGATGTGAAATTACATTTATGCCTGTGCACATTATGCAAAGTTGAGCGTCATTGTCAGTGAGTTTGTTTATGTGAGGAAAATAGAGAGCATTAAGGCTTTTTCCTCCAGCTGTGATTAAAAAGTACATTAGAGAGACGTTTCTTTTTGATGCAGCATTAGCTTTTTAAACGTGTGTCTCTAATCTGAGTCTCTGATTTCCACCCATTGCCACTTAGAGTGACTTAGCAGACTTGAATGTTATGCTAATGTAGCTGTGTGAATTAGACCACAAGAAAATTTACAACAGGGCCATTGCAGGACCAGCTGAGTAAACAGTGCCTGCAGCTTCCTCTCCTCAGTTTTTCACCACTTCCTGCGGAGGTCACACATTGCATATGTGATCTTTTTGTGCCGGTTCCTCAAGCTTTCGTTTGTTTACTGTATGCTTTTAACATCACAGAAACATGGGCCTATATTGTCTCCTGCATCATCTTTCTTTCAACAACAATGTGTCAAACAGATTGATCCAAAATGGCCGACTTCCTGTTGGGTTTGGACCATGGCTCCAAGAGACACTTTTGTACGTCTTGGGAAGTTACAGCTGCATCAACTTTCATAATCCTTGGTCAAAGCTGGGCTTGAGCTGATTATTTTATGGTGCAGTAAGTAAATTTTACAAAAATATGTCTTATGCATGTTTCTTAAAACTGTCACTATGTCCTGCAGTACAACACAAGACAGTCAGACGTCTGCAGAAACGCAGCGCTCCTGGCCAGATTTGTGGAGTGCTTAAGTTACAGTTCTCCTGTCAGATTCTCCCACCTGACCTCTTGATCCCTGCTGCTTCTTGTGTGTTTTTCTTTGATTAATGCTCTTCGTAAATTCCCACTTGAGCAATGCTTTGGTCATTTTTAGATAATGCATAGTACGGAGCTTAGTGCAATATTCAAAGCTTGCGATATTGCTTTATGACTTGAAACAGTGCTGCTTTAAAATTCAAATCTGCCTTTATGAAGCTCTTTGTTCAATGATTACCTCTAACAAATCTTTGAAGCCTATATTCACTTTCTTCCACTTCGTAACTACGCACTTCTTTGTGTTGGTCAGTCACATAAGATCCCAATACAATAGATCATTATTTGCGACAGAGCAGTGGAAGGTAGTAGTGATATCTTTAATCATTGGCTCCTTAATCATTTCATTCCTTGTTGCCTTCATTCAAGCTGCACAGCTTCTGTTGAATTTAACTACTTGCATTAAAAGTCTCTAAAACTGAACATGTTCTGGCTTATATTACGATTCCCCTTTACTTCAACCGAACCACAAACTTTGTTTTGCCCACCAAAGAAGAAGCTTATTATGATGAATAGCCTTTTCAGGAAACAATGGAACCTTTACAAAAACTATTATAGCTCATCTGGCAGAAGGACAGCAGATCCTCTCTGCAGAAGGAAACTGGTAATTAGAATGGTGGCCCTAACCCCCATTAAATGGATCAGTCTTCAATACCAAAACAAGGAAATGAAAGATGAAACACTACATAGATCTGAGACCCTGAGTGAAAGATATCGGTGGTTTGTGTTTGTGGCTTGATCACAGAGACGAGACCTGCCACTGTACACAAGCTTTCCCCTGGAATAATATTAATTATTACCAAATTATTATTATTTAATATAAATAAATAATAATGAACAATTAAAGTGAACACAAAGTATAGGAAGCTGTTTAGTTAAAAATACGTACTAAATGGAACAAGGCGAAGATGCTATAAACTGGGTTGTTTTCTCACACAATAGCTGACAGGTGTGGAAAAAGTACCACAACTCATCGTGTGACTGTCAAACACAGAACGTCTTTATTGCTTTTATGCTTTATCCCACTGTCGCCCCTTCGTGTGAAGTGTTATATAAAAGCTGTCAAGCACTCGCTTTGTCTTTCATATTAGTCAAAATAAGCTTTTTCTGTAAATACCAGGGAGAATTTGACACGGCCATGCAGCATGACAAAGAGGCTGAGAGGTACCTAGAGTTGTGTGACATTAGTGTCCATAAAAGATAGATGCCAAAATGGAGACATAAATAAACAATACACCAAAGCACACACTTAATCTAAGAAGATTACGTTAAATTCATCTTGTCAGTTTGAACAGACATTGTTTTGAAGCCTACCCCTGATGCTGTGCTTCTTGGTCTGCTGTTTGTTCACTGACATTCTCTAAAAAAAATATCACACAACAGTTGAACTCATCCTAAGTTTAAAAGTGAACTCTGTTTACTAATTAGGAGACTTCTGAAGGCAATTGGTTACACGGGATTTTGACTGTGGGTGTCACGAAGAGGTCGAAAGCTAATGTATATACCACAAATTTTATTTGTAGAAACAATTAAACTCACAAATCCTTTTTTTCCCCGTTGTCAGTCTTGCATTGATTTGTGCACGTCTGAAAAAGATAAGCACTGAATTCAGTAAAGATTAAAACACACAAAATGGACACTAACCTCTGTTGACAACACAACACAAGAAGATATTTCCTGGTCCCACTAGAACTCTTAATGAATTGAAATTGGAGGCTAAAATAAATCTGTCCTCCGTATCTCTCAGCTGTCTCCTACTGAACAGAGAAGGTAGAGGAGGATCTCTGTTCAACTGCTCATTACATTTAGATTAAGATGTTTGCTCACCATAAAGAGAGAGTACTATCTCTTAGTGTGCTATAGAGATACTGCATATTATGTTTGCAAGCTCTGTGTTACTTTTGTTCTATCAAAGCACAACATTTTGGAAGAGGTGCCAAACTAAATGAAATAGTCAAATAATGTGAAAATTAAATCTGACTAATAGCATTTCTTTAGTGCCATATGAACAGTTGTAAGAAAGCCTGGTATGACTCTGCCCCCCTGTTGTGTTGGTGCTCATCTCAGTGATTAAGTAGGTTAGCAGATGGCTGATAGAAACTTCAGCTGAGGTCCTCTGGACAACTAAGATGAGACTGAGGTGTGAAGTGGGAGGGCCACAGGATGACACAACAGTGTCTTCTTTAGAAGAGTTGAAAGAAAAGGCTTCAAATACTCAATAGTTTGAAGAACATATGAAGGAAAAACACTGGGGAGAAGTAGTCATAAAAACAAACAGGTAAATTTGACCAGAATGGTTTGTCATGATAAGAATATAAGCTGCAGAATTACAACATGAATTTTGTACAATGATGAGCTCTCACTTAATATTCTACAGAAACAATGTCACAACAGCTACAAATGAATAATCACTAAAGATAAGAATTTGAGCAAATATGCTCAAGGATCCATAATACAGGCAATGAATTAATTCTTTATAAACCTCCTTGTAGCTTATGTTCTGGTTCACATATTACTGAAATGCATAAATGTCTAATTCTTAGACATTTATTTTAACAAGTTAAACAAAAAAAAAGCAGCATAATTCCTCCCAAAGTAATGTCCCTGAATGCTTGGATTGTTTATTGATGTGAACCTTTTCCTTAGGGATGAGTCAGAAATGTGAAGACGGACGATTTTGCTGCGTCTCTGATTCTGATTCTCTGACTCATCCTGTGTCTGTCTTTAAGTTTAAAAACAGATTTTCTTTTCTTCACTTCCTCAACTTGTTCTCTGAACCTCAGATAGGGGGAAACTATGGTTGGCTAGAAAATTTGGTACTGCCCAGGTTGTTACATACACCAGCCAGCAATGTATATCTTCTGAGCATTCAGCAAGCTCAAGCAATCTTGAGCTCAAGATTGTTCAAGCTATCTTAACAAGGGAAGGTTAGCAGTGCATACACAACCATGATTGTCAGAGCTAAGACCCTCTTCCTGTCTCTGATTGGTTGTTTCTAAAAGGGGGAGGTGTATTTCTGCAGATGCCAGTAGGAACACAGGGATTAGACCGGGAAGCTTGATTTTTTTTTTATATTATTATCTGTCTCATTTTCTACTGTCATGACATGGAGACAGCTTTAACAAATATATAGCAAACTATGCATATTTATAAAAGTTGCCAACTGCAGTTTCATGTATGTTAAACTAAAAACAGGAGGTTCAACAAAGGAGTGTCATGTCCTCTGATTACCAATAAAACAGCCACATGTTTCTGAAGCAATTATTTACTCTTTGAGTTCTGACCTTAAAAGTATGTTTTATATCCTGGAAGAAATATGATTCACATAAATCAATAAAATTCCTAATATGACTTTGATCTGATTCAGAATGTGCCCAAAATGTGAATGTTTCTTCAGTCTTGTCTTGTACCATAAAAAGGCATTGATAACTTCGTTTTGCACATCAGTGTTTGGATAGCAGATGTTATTTGAAAAGACTCCATTGTGATAAATGATCTTTAAAAAATTACTATAGAGACGAGTCAACCCTTCATGGGATTCAAATGAAATTTTTCTGCCTTTTGTGGAATATTGGTTTGTAATCACTCATGCAGCTTTCACCTGCACTTCTGAATCTTGGAATACAGAAATACAGACAGTCAAAGATTTCCTTTCTCTTAACGGGTTGAAAGCAATTCTCCCGTGTCACATTTTGGCACACATAGAACTACTGGTGTGCTCAAACTGTGACTCAGACTCTTGACACATCACCCCAGAAAGCCACAGGATCAGACTGAAACTGCAGCACGAGAACCGCTTTCTTGTTTACAGCAGTTGTGTTTACCAGCAGCATCGACCGTGTCCAGCTATCATAAATGTAATAATGGGATTTGGTGTGTGGTTGCCATGGAGACACATCTATAGGGATTTGAGAGCAATTAGCCTGTAGAGTTCCATTCACAGAACAGGTGTGTTTAAGCAGTGCTGTTTTTCTCCCGCCCGCTTTGTGTGTCTCGCTGCGGTGCGTTACGCCCGTCTTGTTCCAGCAAGTAAAGAGAAATTTTACAACTTCACAGTCGCTCACGATGATGTTGACTGGTGGAGATCTGGGCACAACCTAGCAGGAGGACGCAGCACCTCCCACAGCCTAAATGAAGAGTCACTCACGGTGTGAAGCGGTGAGCTTTTTCAGACCTGAACTGGTCCGGCGTCTCATGTGTCACCATGTCCACACACTCGTAATATCTCCTGTGAGTCACAGTCCTTTGACAGGACCGGCTCGTTTAGTTGGTGAGATGATATTATTTCAGATAGGTTCTCATTATTTGCAAAGGGTCTGTGGCAAAAAAAAAAAAAAAAGAAGTCAGATATGTGTTTTCTTACTCACGTTAGAGGAAAGTATGAAAGTAGGCTTTATTTTACATGTGGGGAAGCTGCAGTCCCAGCAGCTCCAGTACATGAATATTTTAAGTTCTGCCTAATTAAGAGACTTTTGCCCTCCACTAACATCTATCCCGGGAGGTTGTTTCACTTTCTGTTTCATTCTTTATGATAATTGGCGGAAATCACAAATCTATAAGATACACTACTCACAAAGATTTAGGGATATTCGGCATTTAGGTGAAATTTTAGGGTGAACCTAAAATGCACTTTAATCTTTACAGGTGAACTAAATGTGACTTTTTCTAAACTTTTAAATTCACTTGTCGAACTGTTTAATGTTTCAATGCTTGTACTCTAACAAGTTTTGACAAAGTTTGATCCATAGTTAATGTGCCAATAAATCAACAATAGATGTTTTTTTGGAACATAGTTATTTTTTATAATGTATCATTTCTGCACTGATTAAATGTACGCAAATTAAAGTATGCCACCTCAATAAAAGAATAATTTGTTTCCGGATTTTTGCACATACTTACTAAGATTGCCAATAAACATGAAGCACTGTACTGATTTTCTTTGTTTTTTGTTTTTCTTACAAAACAAGTGAAAAGTAAACGCAAGTGAAAATAAAGTTCATTATAGGAAGAAACACATCATTACATCATTACATCATAACTGACCTGGTTGCTGAAATGTGTTCCTCTGAAATTAAACACTGTAGATTTGTGTGGAAATCAGCGTAAAAAATATTCATCGGACTGTTTTTGAACCTGTATTGTGAAGTTAGAGTTTTGTGCTGTGTAGCTGTGATTCTAATGCTACCGGGTTCGGTTTATAAATGTGACAAGATGCCATTTATTTACCCAGAGATCTCATCAGAAAAAATAGTTGAGGTGCATTCCTCAAGTCATGCTGGTAATGACGCAGCTAAATCTGAACCTCTCTCAAGAAAGAAAAGCCTTTGGGAGGGTAAGGAGGATGACGTGCATTTTTATGTTTCCTGTGAACATTAGCAAAATTAATTAACTGAATGGCTTGAATTTTCAAGTCTGCAACGGCCTCAGTTCTTCATCTCTAAAGGCAGTCACTGTGAATTCATCTTTGTTTCTGTCTTTTCCAACTTGTTGTTTTAACGCTAAGGTTCATCTCTTTCTCTACTTTTAGCAGTGATTCTTCCAGACAAGCTGTACAGATGCAAATTAGCTTTTGGCTTACGTTTCCATAGTAACACTCATTAGGTAAAGGCTTGACTCCAGGGTGTTTGAGCAGAAGAAGAAAAAACAAAAACTTTCCACACTGAAAGAAACACGTTAGTTAGAATGGAAGAAGAGCCAACAATCGGGCCAATTTTCTGCTTCTATTGTTGGTGCTGGCAGATTGTGTGAGTGTGTTTACTGACTGACTGTTGACAAGATGTGTCCGACACCAGACTGGTAATAACCGTGGAATAACAGGAAATGCTGGAAGAAAGCCTCGTGATAACAGCGCAGGGGTTGCAACAGAAATAATTATTGGAATCTGGCACTTTATACAAGCAACATATAATGAGAAGCTGCTGGAGATCAGATACTAATGGTCTCTGAGATGAAGCTGAAAAAGGTCAGAGTCAATATCAGAACACAGAAGAAAGTTGTGGTTTTTGTATTATCTTCAGTAGAGTTTGATAGTATCTCTAACTCATTTTCTGCTTGTTTGATTCTTGAACCTGGATTATTATAAGATAGGATATTAGATGTGCAGTTACAAAACGTCCCCTGTTAACGTTTTACTTTTCATCACCTTACAAAGTACTTCTACATCAATTCTTCTGTTTCTTTTCTGTTTATGCTCTTCTCAAATCCCCAACTGGTCGTTGTTTATGTACTTGTACTTGTGCTGAGCCAGGTTCTGCTGGAGGTTTCTTCCTGTTAAAGAGGAGTTTTCCTCTCCACTGTCGCCACATACATGCACAGTAAGACAGATTGCTGTAAAGTCAGTGCAGACGATTACATGCTCGTCCAGGAAAAGGGATTGTTTCAAGTCAGGGACTTGATACAATCTGCTGGGTTTCCTTGGACAGAAAGCGTTTTGTTTAAATAATAAACCAAGCTTAATGTGATGTTTGATGATTAGGTTCAGTTGGGATATATGTGTGATTGAACTGAAATTACTTGTTTGTAAAGTTTTTATTATTAGAACTTTCAGACATGAAAATGCTTTGAACTAAACCAGTTCACTGAAGTTCTATGCTTAGAGCCATCAAGAGCGATGGATGACGTTTCTCTGTGCCCACTCGGAGTTCATTTTTGCTGAAAACAATGATCTGATAGGTTGCTGGAAAAGACCATTGTAGGAGTTGACCTTCTAAAATACTACCTCAATGCATAAAACCACCTTGTTTTTCCAGAGATATGAAGTGTTAATTCTTGTTAACTGGGCCTTTATTTTCAAACTTGGTTTCATTCCACATGTTTGTTGTGTCACTTCCATGGCTTGTAGCAAACTACAAAAACTACTTGTCATAGTTTGTTTTGTTTTGTGTTTTTTTAGCAAGGACTTCCTTCTTGCCTTTCTTTCTAGATTTGTCCAGAGCAAAACTATTTATCTCGCAGACAAGTCAAGGATTTTCTGTCCTGAGCTGTGGATCTCTGCAGCTCCTCCAGAGTTACCATGGGCTTCATGGTTGCCTGTCTGATTGGTCTCCTTACCAGACCTGCCATTTCGGGTGAATGGTCATGTTTAGGTAAGTTTGCAGATGGAGCTTTCTCCTTGACATGTCTGTTGTGTTCTTTATTTTTCATGGTGCCGTTTGTTCACTAATGTTCTCTGAGAATAACTGGGTTAATAAAGAATGCTGTTCTCTACATTTTAAAGGCAGTTGACTGCACCTGGATTACATTTATGGGTATCAGAGTAAAGAGAGAAAAATCCAGATGCCTGCCACACTTTTAAGATTTTTATTTACCAAAATGTTTGAAATCCTTTACCTGTTTCTCCTGATCAGACTCTGCTTATCTATGGCACAAAATCCTGATAATGAAACTCATTAAAATCTGTGCTTGTGAAGTGACAAATGTGAAAAACTTCAAGGAGTACAAACACTTTTCTAAGGCACAGTGGCTGCTTATATGTCTATTGGATCGTCAATGTTACAGAGACAGATTATTGGAACCCCTCTCTTATTAAGACCCCATGTGACATAAAGAGGTTAAATGAAACATAGGAGAAGGGAAGACAGGAGGGTGTGAGGATGAATACAGGCAGATAGATGGTGGTTTTTGACGTGACTCATTTTCACATTCATTTGGGTGTGTGTGTGTGTGTGTGTGTGTGTGTGTGTGTGTGTGAGCCCTGGGGCTGTACACAGAGCCCTCCACTGACTCCCACAGGGGGACATTAATGACAAACATCCTGCTCCACGGTGAAAGAGATGCTCCATGCATTGCATTTACTCCTCACTCTGCTCCCCGCTCCAACACATCTGCATTTATCCTGCTCCCGTTTCACAGCAAAACAGAACAAGGCGACGCGAAAGCATTTTTCATGCTCTTTGCAAACAACACAGCGGTGCATCCTCTTCAGCTTCCTCGTTGATCACAGTGAGAATGGTTCTCAGTGTGATTTGCTGTACTTCTTGCTTGTAAATTATTCAGGGTTGGGTGTTTATGTTGTGTAGGAAATTAGATTTAGGGTGCGTCAATGAGCCTTATCTGTGTCAATTTGTCTGGGAGATTGGAAGTAAAAGTCTTCCTCTGATGCTCGTCTTGTTAGAGTCATTCCCATTTATTTAATCCCTGTGGGTAGCAAAGCAACAGATGACCTATATAAGCCTTCGTGTTGAAAAGAGGAGGTTTAAGGACTCTGTGCAATAAACATGTAATTAACATGTTAGATAGATAGATAGATAGATAGATAGATAGATAGATAGATAGATAGATAGATAGATAGATAGATAGATAGA